>VXBW01004409.1:20834-35941 GCA_013400375.1 Thinocorus orbignyianus
AAAAAAAAAAAAAAAAAAAAAAACCACTCTAGTTCTCCTATCCAAGAATCTTTTAAGTCTCATGCTGTATTAGTAACTTTTTTGTCTGATTTATGGAAAGAAAATACATCTCTGAGTAGCAAGGCCTAGTAATATTTCTCACTGAAATATCACAAAGGTTTTTAATCCATATTTGAATGCACTCTCATAATGATTTCTCTATTATGAAAGACTATAATGAGCTTCCATAATTTATTCAGTGAAGCCTCTTTTGCCTTCATTCTCTAAAGTGATTTTTATCCAAACACTGTGTCTCACCTATAGGAGCTCTTACATCTTCCAAGTCTCTTGTTTCATTCTCATATACCCACTTAAAAGACAAAGCATGACAGAAGGTCGGTCTAAATATGTAGGTTTTAATTAATGTTTATTAACAGCAGGTAATTAACACTTACAAGCTGCACTAGTATTTAAAATTTAATTAAGAAAAAAATGCTCCAAATCTGCTCAGAAATTCTCCATTTTTATTCAAAAAATCTAGAAGAAAATACATTGAGCTTGCAGAATACATCAGGCTTTGCAAATTATTAAGTTGTAAAACCACACTCAAATACAGTAATTTAGATCAGCTTGTGAATGTGGTGTTAGAGAAACTATGCTAAAGTCGGGGTCTTAGATTCCCTAACTGAAACACGGGTCAGACTCAGAGAATGAGAAACTGCATACAAAAGCCGTATTAAAGTGACTTAATGATGATGGCAGATAGCCTGTTGACTACAAGGTACTAATGCAATGGCATGAAGAACATTATAGCCCTCCCTCCCTGTGCCAGGCAAGGAAAGAAGCAAGTAGGGGAGCAGTATTAAGAATATTCCCTCCTATATTTGTTACTTAAGCACATACATATAACGTTAAAAGTAAAGAAAATTAGCAAAAAGCAGTTCAGCTACTACAGCCTACCACTAGGTAGGTAGGTAAACGTTCTGATATTCTGCAAATGTGAAGCAAAACCTGAGAACAGTTTAAGCAAACATGCTTTACTTTCCCTTCACAACAGGTTAACATGTTCAAGAATTTAAACCAACAGGACATTGAGGCACTAGAGTGGGTCCAGAGAAGGGGAATGAAGCTGGTGAGGGGTCTGGAGGGTCAGCAGAGGCTGAGGGATCTGGGGTTGTTCAGCCTGAAGAAGAGGAGGCTAAGGGGAGACTTTATCGCTCTCTGTGCAACTACCTGAAAGTCACAGGAGATAGGACAGGAGGAAATGGCCTCAGTTTGCTCGAAGGAAGGTTCAGATTGGGTATCAGGAAAATTTTTTTTACACCAAAAGGATTGTTAAGCATTGGAATGTGCTGTCCAGGGAGGTGACTGAGGCACCATCCCTGGAGGTATTTATAAGACAGGTTGACATAGTGCTCAGTGACATGGTTCAGTGATGGGTTGTTATTTTTTATTGGGGTTAGGTTTATGGCTGGACTAGATGATTTCAAAGGTCCCTTCAAATCTAGACAATTCTGTGATTCTACCTCAAAATTCACAATTCACGTTTACTGTAACTTATTTCTAAAGTACATCACTTAATATGGTAAGAGACAGTACAAGGAACAATCCAGTAACTTAAAACCACACAGTTATAGGTCCACATGCTTTACTTTTCTGCACAGAAGTCTTAAAATTATATTAGAAATACAAAACAGTGATATATTGCCTTTAAAGAACCCGACTCTCTCTGTAAAAGACATATTAAGGTGGTGTCTGCCCCTGAAGAGCTTCAGAGCATTATGAACGATACATCAGAGGTTACAGTTGTTCTAATATGTGTACTTATTCATCCTAAGTCCACTGTCTTTCTTCTGCAATAGAAATGCTTTCACTTCTAGAATGAGAAAGCTGGACTTCACAATTTAATCTTTGCTTCAGAGTATTTATAGTACTCCCACAAGACTCCCCAAAACAGTACAGATCACAAACTTCACATGGTATTCTCAGTGCTCCTGAAACACTCCATTAAAACTGAATATATAAGAGTCATTGAACGCACAAGCATCACCAGAAAGCAAAATAAATTCAACTTGAAATATCTGACTTTAAAGGCTTCAACCTCCCCAGTTCATGCCAAACAGTCAACACGGTGTATGTTCGTCCTTTCTGAACAGAGTTCCTATACAAACTGGAGGCACACAGGAATGCTGAAATACAGAAATGGCATTCAAAATGGAACACAGTAACAGAGGTCTGTTTTTAAACTATTGGTTCTTGAACATTCATTACCACCCTATCAAAACCCATCTACACATATATATTTACATCCCTAAAATGTAAAACCTCTTTAAATCAAGACTATCCACTTTATTATCCATCAATTTTAGAATATATTAGGGAAACTGAATGAGATCTTCCAATTTCTTTCCAAATACCTTCTGATAGTACCGGACAATAACCTGAGTGTAACTGTTTAAAAACCCTGGGTTCTGTTTAACATTTTTAAGAACTTTCCAGTCTTCACAATGACTAATCAATTTCCGGACTGTTCCTTTTTACCTTTTTTAAACTGTTTCATAACATGTTAAACACAACAATGACCTGAAAAATTCTATTATGTCTTAGATTAAAAGCTTAGTACTGAGTTTTTATCAGTAATCAGACATTTTCAGAATTAAAAGGTAATGACAATTAGCACTTCGGTAGAATAAGAGAGAATGATATACTGCTTACCTGTACACCTGAACCATGACTGCCACTTTTTGAAGCAAACAAACAATCCTCAGAATCAACTGAAAGCAAAACTGAAGCAGAAGGAAAGAGCTCAGAGACAGATCCTTGACTGAAGTTTATAGCCTCTGCATTTTTTTGACCATCCTTTACTGATTCACTCAGGTTGATCACAGAATCTCGTATGTTTGAAATAATCTCATTATTTTCTGCCAACAGGCGTTCTAAATGGTCTATTTTCTCTTGCAATATTGAAAGCTGGCCCTGTAAGAAGGGAAAACAAAAAAAGTAAATTTCAATTATTTCTCAGACCAATTATTGACAGAATTTTTTTTAAGTGTATCAATTTGAGAATAATATATATTCACACACAAATCTTTATTCTGCATTTCATGTAAAGGGTAACTAATAAAAAAATTGAACCAACATATGAAACCTTCTCCTTACAGGATATGGGTGAAGAGCAAAAATTACATTTTTCACTGCGAACTTGAATTTGCAGCACGAGATTTAATCACTGATACAAAGATATTCTTAAAAGGTCATACTGTTTCAAGTAGCAATTAAGCAAACTTCAACTTTTTTCACATCTTTCACAGATTTGCAAAAATCTGATCTTCTCCTTTATCATCACATCAGAACATCACAGAGAAACTCATTTTTAGAAAGCAGTCACATCATGATAGGATTAACAGAATATATACATTTTAGTTTTTTCTTGTACAGGTAAAATAGTACTTCAATATATACTGAGTTTCTTAAATATTTTCAGTGAAATTTACAAAGAAATGAACAAAAGCACTTAATGGGGGTAAAACATTCCTTAACAGCCTGATCACTGTAATAATCTGTATAACGGGACCATTACAAACATCAAGATAACTGACAGCACTTTCAGTCAGAAAGTCCTATTCAGTTGCCAAATGTGAATTTGTGGATGACTCTAGTATGCACCACAAGAAGAAGGACATAGAACAAAATTAGTGTGAAATGAAAGAAGTCAAAGTATCTCCCAAAGACACTTCAAAGGAGATATAGATACCATACAGCAATTTAATACTAATCACAGTACTGCTGGAATACATAAGGAAGCATAGCAGAACAAGACACCTGAAAATGCTGCTGCTTTCTCATGTACTAGCTGCTCCTTCCACATGATCTGAGGTATCCTTTTTCAAGCATGAACGCATTAGCCTTTACGGAATCACAAAAGGCCAGATTGTTTAACATGTTTTTAAGAACATTTAACAGTAATTTATTTTTTCCCTTAGACTGATTTCAACCTAACAATAATAAGAAAAGATAGAGAACAAAACGCCAGTCACTTCCTGATATTAAAGTTGTGGTTATACCCCAAAATATACAATATTTGATCAAGTTTTTTTTCAAGAGCCTGTCATGACAGCAAAGCCCACTGCAGACTCAAGGCATTTACATTTACCCATTACATTCAACACAAATAACACTGACTTGGTAGACAGCTACTCTGTGCTCTGTGATTTTAATGACAGGAAAACCTTTTTCCTAGCACCAGTGACTTGCTTTCTAAGTAATACAGATTAATATTAGAAACAGCAACTGTACATGATGCTTTTCTTCCCTTTGACAATAATTCACTTTAGGTACTTTTTCCTTTTAAGTGCTTTCCTCAAACACTAAATTAATTGCAACTTCTGTAGTTAGGCTGTAGTTTGCAAAGGATTAAGCCTCCTTTCTAAACTGTGATGTGTACTTGCTTTTAAATTCTGTTCGAGAATAAAAATAAAAATAATTGAAAGCACCCTTACCAAGAGATACGCATGAGCCTTTTGGGTTCTACTAAATGAGCATTCCTGTAATTCTATCTTTATGGAAGTACTTTGTAATTCCACAGAACATGTTTTAGTGGTTTTTTTTAACCTGTTGATAAGGTTTTCCCTTCACTTTCTGAGCTGTGTAAAGGGCTGACCCACTGGTTTGTTTTTTTTTTCCCTGGACTGATACATCCTGAAAAACGCTAACAGGTTTTAAAATACAATGCAGGCAAACTGTAATTGCTTCCCAAATGACAAAAATACATTTTGGCAAGAGATTCAGATTACACTAATTGAGATGTAGGGCAAACACCCTAGAACCTCAACCGTTTAAAGACAAATACTAAAAACTTAAAAAATAGATAAACTGGAAAAAAAAAAACCAAACAAAAAAAAAACAACAACAGGAAATCAATATGCAGATGAGGAGATGCTGGAGAGAAAAAAAATCCAAACTGTTGTCCCATGCCCCCTGGTGGCACAAAAGAAACAGCAGCTAGACTGAATCTTTCAAATGTTACATTAAAGACAGGGGACACACATTTCTGCATAAAATTTGTATTTTCTTTTTCAACATCTGTGACATTTTAAAACAAAACAAGGTTTCTCTACTCAGAAAACAAATAACTTATTGTGCTACTCACTCTAAAAATAACATTTATAATACTGATAGGGGCTTAACTCCTAAGAAGCTAAAGCATAGCTGCCATCTATACAAATTTTCACCTGCTTCACTGCACATGACTATAGTTCATAGAAGTTACCAAGTATGTAAGCAGCTAAAATGTCATTCACACCTATCTCACTGCTAGATACACTGCCTCTCCAATGGTAAAATCAGACAGCTATTTAAAGTCAACATTCTCACTCATGTATCTTCTAGAAATACTTTGTATCTTCCTACAAGAAAATAATTTTATAATGCTTAGCAATAGCCTTTCAACTACCAGGTCAAAAATTACACCATCATTCTGCCTTAAGTCATCTAGCCAATTATAGTCTCTGCAGTACTGACCAACAGCAGACACACATCAAATAAAAAAACCAACACCCCAACATTAAAAAAACCTCCAAATACATATTTAAATTGATCCTTCCACTGGCATATACTGCCAACCCCTAACAGGCAGATATAAACTTCCAATTTGGAGGTGATATCATATTTCTTATCTCCAAGATGGTCCTTTAATTTTACTTACTACACTTTAAACCTTCAAATATTTGCAATAACAAGTTCCACCATTTCACCATTTTTGTGTGACAAAACACTTTTATTTATAAACTAAGTTTTCTGCTTCTTGTGTCACAAGAAATAGTAATTTGTTCACTGACCATCTTCAGAAAACAATGATTTCATAGGTATAAAGCATGCATACTTTCAGTAATTTATTTTTAAGCTGGACAGTTCAAGCCTACCTAGAACTCCTAAGAGAAGTGATTTTTAAAAGTCTGTTAAAGCACATTAACTTTGAAGGTAGACATTCTATTATTTTGAGAAAAAAAAAAATCCTCACAAAGATCTTTCATTGTGGAACTTAACAGCGGACATTAATAAGGACAATCCTACTTTCTTTTCAGAAGACGTTAAGATACATCCTGCCTCTCCCAAAGCCTTTTAACAAGTTATGTACTAACTCAACTTGGAGGCAAAACATGAAATAAAAAGCTACAGCTAAGGATATGTAACTGATCTTATACAGTACCCAAGTTAAATTGAATCTTCTCAGACTTTAAAAATATTTTCCACTTGTGTTGTAAAATCCATCAGGCATGAAAGTTCACTTTAAGAAAGAACAATGTCACAAAGTCGAAACAGATCACAGTTTTCATTCAGCATATAAATAATTCATGTCAGAAATCCATTCTCCAGTTGAAAATTTCACATGGATCCAAATTAAGCAAAAGCTGAGTCCACTTTCATTGCTCATTCAACTTTTATTCTTATTCATTTTAAATAGGAGTAGACGATGTCTAGAACCTAGTATTCAAATGTACAATTATTTTAAAATGAGAGCTAAACTTGGAAAATACTGCAACTTTTCAAGACAACAAAATTAACACATGAAAATAAAACGAAATTCAGTTTCAACATTTTCAGAGGAAGGCAAACAACTTACACTGAAAAACTTCAAATGTCAAGACCAAACAGTAGAAAACAGTCAAGTTACTCTAAAACTGTTTGATCTTATTGATTGCTAGTAACAGATGTTGATTTACTAGTAAAACAGATTAGAAGCATGTTACTAGTGGCACTAAATAGGTCTAATTAAAATACACGTCCTCTCCATTACAAAAAATAATTTACTCTAAAAGTATTTTGTTTTAAAATAATCTTGAAAATTTTCCACACATTTTGGGGCAGGGATATTTTTTTTTTTAAACATGAGCAGTGACGCACCAATTTTATCTTAACCAATTCTGCCTGAAATATGTAATCCACACGGCTTTGTGAATAGCAAAATTTGGCCAGCTGCACACTTCAAAAAAGTCAGCAGACCTCGCCCTGACTTTATAGCATCAAGTCTTCTCAGAAAAGCAGCAATCCTGATCCTGAAGACTTTGAGCCCTGCCCAACTGCATAGAAAATTGGAGGTACGTTGTCTAGATCAGCAAGTCTTAGTCCAAATTAATGTCACTAAAGGATGCTCTGTTCATCTACACGCTCATTTTAACACGAGGAAATGCAATATAAAGTTATGCGTATCACCTGGCCTATATAACCAGTTTAAGAGTTTGTAACAATTTTAGTGTAATATTCTTTCTTTCATCTGCCTTTATATATTTGTAAGATTGCAAATAAAGATCTTATTAAGAAAGCAAGAAAGGTAACCCTGCTGTTACTCCACAGCAAAGCAACTATTTCTACAAGTAGTACAAAGTGCCAGTAAATCCAACAGTACTCAAAGTAGGTACAGCTGCATTGGTAGAAAAATGGCATCAAGTAAGCAGCACATCTGTTTCCACCCTCACTGTTACAGAGGGTTGGACTGAAACAACAAAACCTGCCCACAGGAGGACAGCACAGATCAACAGATCCCATGTGGAAAAGCTGTCTATTCCTGCTAGCTGCACTGAGCAACCTGCCACTACCACCACAGGAACCAGATACTCAAACAGTTCCTTACGCTTCAGTCAGCCTGAGCCCTTTAGTAGTTGTCATGCCCCAAATATTCCAATGCAGTCTGCTTTCCCACTGTCCTCTGCTTGTCCTTCTCTGTTTGCTTCTGACACCGGTGTGATCTGTAGCAAGGACTCTCCAGAAAGGAACATATTGCTACCCAGCACAGAAAAGAAAGTCCAGTAATACAACAAAACATCAAGATGGTTTATTCTGGGGAAGTGGAGAATGGACAGTTTCTCCCACCTAAACATTGCACACTGCAGAAAGGATATTAGTTGCAACTTTCACATCCTCAGTGAACATTCAGTCACTCTCAAGAGGCCACTAACGATCACTTCATCAGGAAAAAGACAGCTAGCTCAAATAATTGAAGTGGGAGTGTGACAGGCCCACAAACGAGGAAATCTCATGGAAACCGGCAGGCAGAAGAGAAATCCACATTAGAGACTTCTGAGGTTAGGTCAGCTGGAACTCGATTATTTGTACTCAGACTTAGCCAGCAACCACCAAGAACTTGGTTCAAAACAAGCCAGAGCCCATGCTTCTTTCTCACCCACATGAACAAGCAAGAGACCACAAAGGAGCTGGCAGTGTCCTGCGTAAGAGGCTCTGGTGCACCAATGAGCTGTGGCGAAGAAAGCAGAACACCACAACAAACCAAGTTCACCAATGGATGTGGAATTTATGTCAGTACAGTTGCTTATACAGATTTACTGCATTTAACAGTGAGGAAATTGGACTCAAGTCTCATTTTCTGGCTGCGTTGAATGTCAGTCATCACAATAAGTTCCTTCACCGGTCTTGTCAATAGCTATTTCCAGGTACATCTTCACAAATCACATAACTTCACTAACATCTTTATATAAACCTCTGTTCAAATGCCAGCGTACCAATATGGTAAGACCCAAAAGCATTCTCTGTTCACTGTTAGAGCACTGTACAGCAAACAGAACATACTAAATGTAGAATTAAACAGTCAGCTCCTGTACAGAAAAAGCAAGCAGGTAAAAGTTAAATATGCGACTTGATGTAGCATCAAAGCTTATATTTGAACACTCCATTTCAGCATGTATTCACATTGCAAGGTAGGACATAGAACAAAAAACTAAGCATACAATGCATTGGTCAAAAGGACAAGTCAAGGTTTAAAGCCTTTATTAATCTGAGCAGAGGCTTATGTGCATTTGTAATGATGAAAATTACATAAGTAACTTCATTAATAATTTCCTACCTTTACAGTACCATTCAAAAGTATCACTTTTCAAAGACATTGGAATTCTTCTGAACCAACTGAACTACAAAACAAAAGTCTGTTCTCTTAAAAAAATGAGAAAATTCTATCTCAAAGATGCAGCAGCCTGACAAATAGATTCTATGAAGTTGATCGACTTCCACATTCTATTTTATCAGAGCTGGCAATAACAGGAGTGTTCAACGTACTGTTATCCTCAACTTAAGTTTCACGTAATTCACTGAGATAAAAATAAGGCATGCTGTTAGGGACTAATTTGACACCATCATCAGTGATCTGAAGGAGAAATGAAAGGGAGATGGAGACAAATCTAGAAATATTCCCTGTTTAAAGTCAATTAATCTGAAAAATGTTCACTACTACTCTGGCTGATATGTTTCAGGGTCATTTCCTTTCTGATTCCCCTCCTTGCCCTATACTTAATCTTTATTTAAACGGCTAGCAGGACAAAACTGAAGAACAGCTCACATGGCATTAAGAGCACAAACATTTTAATAACGTTTATTTACATTTGAACAAGTCAAAACCTAAAATAACAAAACCATGTGTCATAAAAATAAAAGTTCAAGTAAACACATTAGGAAACTTTCTCCATCTAGTTCACACAGTTTAAGAGAGGTATTGACTCTAGGTAGAAGGACGTCTGCATCTAGAGGTGGTGTTTCTGCTTATCTGAAAAATACATTTCGGTCAACATGCTGCACCAGATTTCAAGACTATAATTTAAGGAAGCCATTAGCTTGACTACTGCTTACTCAAAACTTCACATAGAAAAGACAAGCAATAAAGACAAAAACACTCTGTGAATATTAGGAAATACACAGAATTGCTACTGACCTGTAATTATGTTCACAAAGACTGCCCCTCCTCCTTTACAAAGATACTGGAAGCTCAGCAGAAGAAATCCTTTATTTTCATTGTCTTACGCTCAAGATTATTCCCATGACACTCAAAGGCTTTTAGATTGTGAACTTACTGGTGTTGTTAACAGCATTATGTTTGTTTGCTTTTGAAACAAGTCAACATGTTTCAAACCCTGGAAAATGATTCCTTCTGTAGATTTCTTCACTCAACATTTAATCTTCTCTGATGTGAAACTCTTTAGAGTCCTTATAAAAATCACCGTGCCCACAATTTTTCAGCACACAGAAGTCAGAAAATGACAACTTCAAAACTAGGTACAACCTAATTGCCACTATTCACATTTTAGAGAAAAACATTTCCTAAATACCTGATCACGCTGCTTCCAATACTTCTGCATACAAAAATCCTGTGCCTTGTTATACAGCAAAGGTCTGAAAGCTCCCCAACAAGCTCATAAAAATACACCAACTACTAAGAACATGTTGAAAAAAAGAGGGTGTATTTATAGTCCATGTAAGCCATTTATTTCAGCTACTTCACTGCAACAAGGAACCTAGCAAAAGTCTAGCTGGAAAAGGTGTTTATAGCACAACAGGAGCTATTTCAAAACAGGAAGCATACAAACTTGCTGACACTGGAGGGAGCTGAGGTTTGCACCGCACAGAATTTCGGCATGGTAACTACCAAGCACAAGCTGATACACTGCAGGTACAGCCACCTAATAGAGACTCAGGGCTGACTGAGCGTAGTGCTTCCTCATAGTAGGAATATAGCACCTAAGCAGTACTCCAGACTCCCCAAGGTGCCTTTGCTCAGCACAGATTTAGAGAACTGCTGGTGTTTCTACCATGTATTTAGTCCTAATTTCCCACTATTACTGCTCCACCCTACCATGATTCACATTTTGGCCAGGTGGTACTACTATCAAATTATTGGCAAGCTCAGATAAAATAACACTCCATAATGCAACAATCACTGCTTCCACCATTTGTGAAGAAATATTTGATGCATTGTATAGATGCCCTGAAAGTATGAATCCAGTAAAGAAGCTTTAGCAGTACCACCAACAGCAAGGCCACTTGATCATTTTACTAGAAGGACACTGGAAACAAAGAACAAGTCAGCTGCTTTTACAAGAACTGTATTTGATCATGTCTGTTCAATGCAATGCAACTAGTGAGCCCATAAAAGCAGTTAACACACATGAAAAAATCTAAGATTCAAATAATGGTGGTCAAAGGTGATGGCGGGGGGAATAGTGGGGAACAGAGGGTGAGGGAGGGAAGAGAAAGATCTTACTCAAATAACAATTTGTTTAGGAAAAAAAAAAAACAGTGAGGATGGAAGTTTCTGCATGTTTGTGCTTCGTCTTTTAATAAAGTTTAAGGGAAAGACCAAAGATTAAAAAAAAAAAAGCTATCACTCCGTGTCATTCCAGTTATCAACTCCAGAATCATGGCAGTCTTAAGTTTAAAAAATGTGTTTCCAGAAACAACCTTGCACACAGTGGGGAGACATCCCATAAAAGCTAAAGAAAGCTGTGTAAAAGTGGTTAGAGGGAAAAGCTCCTGTCCAAAGCATCACCTATCAAACAGTGTCAGGGGATGCTGTGTTGTGTTCCTGTTTTGCCTTGCTCAGGCATAAAATTCATTAAAAATGAACTTTCATGTAAAGACTACACAAAGGCCATACAACTCTGAAGCAAGATACTCTTACAAACAAATCCTCTGGTGGCTTTTTTTTCAGACTGGATTTTCAATGTGTGCCATGCATGCTTAGGTGTGAATCTAACAAACTTTAGCATCAAAAGAACTATTCCACAAGCTTCTGTGAATGAACAGCTTTCATAGATCTGTTCTAAGTCAAGGTAAAGTTAGCTGAGAAAACAAGCCATGTTAGGCTAACGATTTCTTTTTTTCTATTTCAGTCCAAAATACAGAATAGGTTAATACAGGTTTATCAGTATTCAGTATTCATCTGTGTACAGTAAAATAGGTTTTTAAGATAAGCTGCTTACAGATTTATTCCACTTTAGACTCGATTTGAATGTAGCTTTCATTTAGTAATCAATTTAGCCCACAAATCACTTGCACCCAATGCTGCAGAATAGATGGCATAAGACTAACCATCACTCTGAATGTTCTTCCACTCTACAGTGACACAAGACTTCTCAGAGAAATTGTATTACAGATAAAAACAATATACTCAACTATTTTTCCACTATATTCTGCTAGAAGACTCTTAGACAATGATCTGTACTGGCAACTAGTACCATAATAACCTAAAAATGCACCTAAGGCATTCTTCCACCTTGAGTGGGTCTCTGTGCAATGTCATAGCATTCCTAGCCCAAGATATCCTGAGATGTGTCCTGGGACACGAGCATCCCATGGCTAGGAACAGGCCCAGGGAGAAAGCTAGAGCTTGTGATTGGCCACAGTAAGAATAACATACACCCAACAACCAGATAGGACCCATGCAGGAATTACAGAGGAGAAGCCAGTAAGTCTTGCCCTCTGTGAGTTACAGGTACCTAGTCTTCCCAAAACTAATGGGGACTTCAGTACTATGGCAACATACTTATTTTCTGATATTATGATTTAAATCTACCACTAATGATAACAGGGCTGTAAATCAGCTTAGCTCAAGTTCTATCATAGTTACCTTATCATGGATATGTGTGGATAATGTTCACCGACTAGCAATGCCAGCTTTTGCAAACCCAACACCTAAGAAGACAAGCCACCACTGCCTCCCAAGCCTGACCACAAGTGCTGTTTAGCATATAAGTAAAAAGCATTCACAATTATTTGGTTCAAAATATGCAAAGGTATCTATGGATATTCACATATCTCAAGAGATCTTGTCCAAAAATTATTTCTGCTAACTCTCTTGTTAGCATCCTTGAAGAACTACCTGAACTCTTAAATGGGAAAGCAAGCTCCAGAAGGACAACTCTTTACTACACTGGCAGATAAGCCTAAAAGAATACAGATTTACAAAACTGAGTCTGATGCAAATTACTGCAAGACCGTGCAATGAGAAGGTGCCTTGTCTGGAATAAAAGCTGGGGAAAAAAGTGGAGCTGCCACCATTTCTTTCACTACTGGCATTTGGTACCATGACATTTTAGGTGAACGCAGACCAACAGACACTGCCAGCTGAAAAATTCCACCTCTAATCCTGACAGAAATTAAATAAGAAGCCTAGATAGACAAACGCTCATAAGCTGAACAGGAGACTGCTTCCCCAGGCACCCACTTCTCTACTCTGGGCTTAGTTTAAGCCACGTAGGTCACGAAGAAACTCATCAATACGCAACTTCCAGAACATGAAAAGGTGACGTGTACATTGTGAGCAGAACTGCAAAGAGGAACAGAAAAGCTGAGAAATTAGGATGTTGTCAGAACAGAAAGATGTACAAAATCCAGTAACTTTTGAAAAAAAGTTTCAAATCCTTTTTCTACCCAAAAAGATTCTGACCTTCGCCATCAGGAAAGAGCATGCCTTCTTAAATCTACAGACAGACAATCTACTGCTGCCATAGCTGTTCAGGAAAAAAAAAAAAAAAAAAGAAAAGAAAAAAGAAAAAAAAAAAGAACTGGTTTGAAGTTTTTACATGTGTGGCTACTTTCATTTACAGTTCACTGAGTTCTGGAAACACTGCACTGACACAAACAACTTTTTGTCAGCTGAGTTAGGATTAAACCTGTTCCGTCCAAATATTTGTGGTGGCTTCTATTCCACTCTTTATCTTTCTGCATTTACTTTAAACTGATGTTACAGGGCTCTGGAAGCATTTGCTAGCTGTCAGAGGTTTCCCAGTTGTAACAAAACGAAAAATTTCTACCCTATGGGCAGCAAAAGGAAATGACAAAATCACATCAATTTCATCCATAACTTCCTCAAAGGATAAAGCAGTAAGAAAGGAAAAGGTAACTGTTCACCCAAAGGAAAGACAAAACCAGTGACAGGCAGATTATTTTCCAGTGAGAAACAGTAGCCTCAAAGGAATTTAGATATGGGAAAGGCAAAAAGAGCAAACACTGACAGACTGTTCTAGAAGATTGAGGGGAAGGAGGAGGACACAAGGAGAAATGGTCTTCTCTAGGTGACTAGATCATGAGATTAAACCCCTGATGACAAAACAGAAGGCCGGGTTACACAGCAAACCAGTGTTACATGTAGGACACAGACAGGAATTTTGACTGCAAGACACTGACAATGGAACACAAAACAAGTCTAACATTTTCTGCCTGTTCACTGAAGTTTTTAAACCAGCTTTCTTGTTCTATACTTCAGCTGTATTAAACTCAGCTGGTAGTATAAAGACACACGAAGTGACTTCCACATGTAAGGTACTGACTGTGTCACCTACTACAAATATCACAGATGGCAATACTCTCCTGCTGCAGTTAGGAGTTATACATTGAACAGACACAGCTGCTGTAGCCAGACTTCTGTTGCTTCCTTCTCCTAAGCTTCTTTGCCATTCTCTCAGTTCCTGCAAAAACTAGTAGTTGACCCCTGAACTGTAACTTCAAAGAACAAAGGCAGTACAGATTTGCACTCTTGCCTTACGTTTAAATCAAGGCTTTTTCTTATAGTTAACAAAATTGCATCAACTACAACTTTTGCATTCAATGAAAAATTAATGATTTGACCAGAGAGATAATTGTAACTTTTTAAATAAGCCTTTCGAGTCTGTCTATTCACTTGAAGCCTTGCTGCTGTACTACATTAAAAAAAAAAAATAAAAAAATAAAAAAATAAAATAAGCAAACAGCAACTTCCATTGGATTTACTTCCAGGAAAAAAAAAAAAAAAAAAAAAAAAAAAAAANAAGAAAAAGAAAAAGAAAAAGAAAAAATAAGGATACAGTGCAGACATAATTAAGCTATAACTTCACCTTCTAGGTTGGTTTTTTTTGTCTACTTCTATAAGAAATCAGAGCTATTTTTACACAGCAGTATTTTGCCAGTCTGCAAAGCACACCATGTGCTCTCTGAAGCATTTTTTTCTTGTCAGGGTTACACATTCCGCATTAGAACACTACCACGACGCACAGCTTTTAAATTTCTGTCGCGCATCCACAAAAAGGGAAAGTGAGGAACCGAGGGAGTGCTCCGTTTCACCGTGCAGAGCAAACAGGTCTCGGCCAGCTTCGGCTCCCAAAGTAAGGCTTAGCGAAAAGAAAAGCCGCAACAAACGCCAAAGTCAGCATTTCACTAAGCCTACCTGTTGACGCCGTAGCTGAGCTCTACCCTTCCCTTCCCCGCTTTCCCCCTCGGCTCCCACCTGGTTTCCACACTGCGGAGTCAAACACCGCGCTTCCACTCCCGACGCCCGCCCCGCACCCGCGAAGAGCAGGCGGCCGGCCGCCCGG
>VXBW01004413.1:798-14501 GCA_013400375.1 Thinocorus orbignyianus
CATTAAAATATCTCCCCCCTGGTTGTTCTCTCCCCTTCAGGAGAGCCCCGAGCCCCCTGGGCCATGGGGAGGTCTCCAAGGATCCTGTCTTGGATCTGGGATCCTGCTGCCTCCCCCCGTCAAGGATATCACTAGATCTGTGGTGTCCCTTCCTTTGAGACCCTCCCCTTTATTTTGGGGTGGGGTATGAGTGTGTGTGACCTGCCCTTGGGACATCCCTTGGAGCCCTCTTGGCTCCCTGACCCTAGGATTTATGGATCCCTCCCACCTTACCTCAGGGAGACCCCCTGGACCCTTCTCCCTTGGGATCTATGGGGATCCCCCCCAAGATATCCCACCCTAATCCTTTCTCTCTGCCCATCCTTCTCTTTCTCCCCTTCCCCTGGACCACCATTCCTGATCTCCCCTCCTCAATCCCTCCGGGATCTCAGGGGGTCCCCACCTTTTCCCTGTACCCCCTCTCCAAAGCCCCCAAAGACCTCATGGGGCTGGCTGTGGGGTGGATCCCAGCACCTCATTCATTCTGGGGAGGGGGGACACACACTTGGTCCCCATCAGGGCTTGGGGTGCCCCCCCGCCCCCGACTTTTTGGGGGTTACTTAGCAGGGGTCTCCCTCTGCTTGCAGAGCCGAGTGATCTCGGGTAGCACGCGAGGGAGCCGGCGTGGGTGCAGGCAGGTGGAGGATGAACGGCGAAGCCGAGTGCCCTGCAGACTTGGAAATGACAGCTCCTAAAAACCAAGGTGAGTCAGCCCCCACTACGGCCACCGCATCCCCCCCAACCCCCGCCACGCACCCCATTCTCAGGGGATCCCACGGGAATATCCCCCCATCCTGGGGCATTTGCAGTTTCTCCATCCCGGAGTGTGTGGATGCTCATGCTGGAGCACTGGCAGCCCCCCTGGCCTGCGGCGGCGCGGGGGGGGCGGGTGTNNNTGGCTTGCGGCAGCGGGGAGGATGCTGGTTTTGGGGGGTTGGGGGGGTGTTTTGGGGGGGTTTGGAGGGCTTTAGTGGGGGGCTGGCATAGAGAGGTGCTGCCTTCCCCGCTCACATCTGGGCTGCATTAAAAGCCGGAGCCGTTACCTTGGGCCTCCGGCTTCCAGACCCGGGGGATGACATCAGAGGTTCAGCTTTTATTGGAAAAGGAGGAGGAAAACAAGGAGAGAAAAAAAAATAAAAGAAAGAGAATGTTTTATTTGGGCAGCAGGATTCTGCTACCCCAAAAACTTCCTGTGTCTGTCCCTATGAAGTCCCCGGGAGAGCGATGCAGCCTCCCCTCACCCCCTGGGTCCCCCCGGTTTTTCCTCCCTTGCCGCAGTGGGTTTGTTGCCCCGAGCGAACCCGGCCGGAGCACGTGTCCTTCGCCGGGTCTTGAGCTGGATTTAATTACACCGGGGCAGCTTTCCTAATATAGACCCGGCCCGGCCGATGCCAGGGGAGCCGGGGATAAATCGGTCCCTGGGCACAGACAGCCCCATTCATCTTGGCGGGTGAAAATCTGCAATTCTGGGGCATTTTTCGGCAAACCCCGGCTGGGGGGTTGAGGGGGTGGGCTGAGCGTGGGGTCCCCATCCCGCTGCTGGTGCAGCTTTTGGGAGGTTTCCACAGTTTTATTTCAATGTGTTTCTGTGGCTTGTGGTTATTTTGGTGATGAGGTCATGCAGTGCCAAAGTTCCTATGGTGTTGCTGCATTGGATGGGGGAAACTGAGGCACGGGGCTTGTTTGTTGATGGGGGCAGGTTTTTGGGGTGGGCCTCATCCCTTTGTCTGTTGCCACTGGGTTTTCTTGGCCGGGCTGCTTTTGGTTATTTCTCCTGATTTCTGCAAGTAAAGTCGGCACCAGCTTCACGGCCTGATTCTGCCTTGTTGGTCCTTGCCTCGGGGGAGAGGGGGTATGGGTCTGGAAAGTGGATGGGGAAAAGTAGGAAGAAAAATCTGGGGCTTGGTGCCCCCCCAGCTCTGTATCCCCCTGGCACTGCGGGGGCCGGGGCTTTCCTGTCTCTGCCCTTCATGCTATTCTGGAGCTCTGGAGACATGTCCTGAGCCCCTGAGCTCCCTCCTTTATTGGGGGGTTCTTTTCCATCTTCCCCTCCCCCACACTCAATTAATTCCTAATGGTCCTGATGAGGTAACTCTGGAGACTGTCCAGATCCCAAACTGTCCACGCCTTGACCCCTGAGCCTGGTCCAGGAGGTGAAATGGGATGGGGGGACAGGTCCTGGCTGTGCTTTCGCACCCCATGCTGTGGGTCCCACGTGCCCTTTAACATCCTTGGCTTGGATTTGGGGTTCAGAGTGGGGGGGTTGCCCTTTGTCGACCCGATGCAGAGGCAGGAGGTGGAGGCAGGAGGCAGAGGTGGTGGTTTTGTGTATGTTGAATTTGAACGGAGGGAGAGGTGTTCCTGGGGGCTTGGTTTTTCCTTCCTGGGGATGGAGGGAGAGGTGCTCCCCTCAAATCCATGATGGACTGCGCTGTCCCCATTTCGCCAGGATGCTCTGTGATCTTTTCACCCTTGTCTTTGCCCTGGCAGTGACGTGGGGCAGGGGACACCATGAAGAGCTGGTCCCGTGGCCAGGAGCCCTTGGGCTTGTGTGCCCATCCCGTGCTGGAGCAGACAGGGCTGCGTGGGTGTGTGACTTGGGGCTCTGCTCCTTCCCCAGCCCATCCCCAGGGGACCTCTCTTTTCCGCTCCCAGGACCCGCTGCTTGTCCCCAGGGCCACCCGTGTTTGCAGAGCACCCGGGGCTCCTCTCCCCAGCCCAGCAGTGGAATTCCCCTGCTGAGGAAGCAGCTCCAAACCCAGTGCTGGATGGGCCATTCAGTGCTGGAATATCCTTCCTGCTGCCCATCCCAGCCTCCTGGTTGCTCCGGGCTCCCTGGCTTAATTTACCACATGCCCATCCCACTATCCTGGCAGCTTGTCTGGATGGGAGCTGGGAACACTCCTCCCAGCAGCTCAGGGGATGTTGGGGTGGCATAACCATCTCCTCAGTGTTGGCAGGGACCCACTGTGAGGCGAGGTGGGGGGCTGTGCTGGTATCTGAGCTTTGACCTTGGCAAAGGTCAACATGGAACTGGGTCCCAGGTGATGGCATTTCCTTCCAGATTGAAGGAAAAACAGTGCCGGGGGGTTTCCCATTACTCCAGACACCTCTTTTCCACTTAAAAAGTGGGTTTTCCCATTTTCTCATTGGCTGGAGAGCACATCGCTCCCATCTCGCTCCCCAGGGCTTTGCTCCTGTAGGAAATATCCCTCTGCTCTGCCGAGCCATTGCCTTATCTGATGGTGTGCTGGGATGAGCGAGTCTCTCTGGTTTGCACCCAGTGGATTTTCTAGCTTTGCCCGGGATCGTTTTGGCCTGTAGAAAAGTTGCTGGAGGGTGATGGGAACAGCCACCTCCCTTTGATCTTTCCATCTGGAGAAGGCAGTGTTGTGGAGATTACGTGTCCCGGCATGCGGGGTCCAGAGCTGCACGCCGGGAGCTGTAGTCCCCGTGTCCTCCTGCCTGTCACCGCTGCTGAGCCTGTTTCTTTGCTGCTCAGACCGCTGGTCGCAGGAGGACATGCTGACTCTGCTGGAGTGCATGAAGAATAACCTGCCCTCCAATGACGGGAGCAAGTTCAAAACCACCGAGTCCCACCTGGATTGGGAGAAAGTGGCTTTCAAGGACTTCTCGGGGGAGATGTGCAAGATGAAGTGGATGGAGATTTCTAACGAGGTAAGTGGCAGGAGGGGTCCAGAGGGACAGAGCATCCTGGTGACCTCCCAGGGCTCTTTGAAGGGTCCAGAGGGACCAAGCATTCCAGTGACCTCCCAGGGCTGCTCTTTGAAAGGTCCAGAGGGTCTGAGCATCCCGGTGACCTCCCAGACTTCTTTGAAGGGTCTGAGGGGTCCGAGCATCCTGGTAACCTCCCAAGGTTCTTTGAAGGGTCCAAGGGGACTGAGCATTCCGACGACCTCCCAGGGCTCTTGGAAAGATCCAGAGGGCCTGAGAATCCCGGTGACTTCCCAGGGCTCTTTGAAGGGTCCAGGAGGACTGAGCATCCTGCTGGCTTCCCGGGGCTGTTTGAATTGCTCAAAGTTAATGCCTCAAGTCTTCAACCCTTAGTGCCGATGCCACCCTGCTGGCAGTGGTGTTGTGAGCCCCTCAGAGGTGCGGGGATGAGTTGTTTGTACAGTGGTATCACAAAACCCTGTGGGTCTATGGGGTGCCAAGCGGGGACCTGCCCTGTCCCCCACCCACAGCCTGTTGACATTCGTGGCCCTTCATTAACCCCACAGGTGAGGAAGTTTCGGACCCTCACGGAGCTCATTATGGACGCTGAAGAGCATGTGAAGAATCCTTACAAGGGCAAAAAGCTCAAGGTATTGGGCAGGAATTAGGGACCACCCTCTTCCCTGAGACAAGGGGATGGCCTGTCACCCGTGTGGCACCCCAGACCCGCGTGGCTCTGCTGCCGGAGCCCCTGCAGGCACCTCACTGCCTGTAATCCCCACGGCCGGCTGCCCAAGGCTCTGGAGGCCGCGGGCACTGGGCACAGGCCAAGTCCAGGGTACATTTAATATGGCCGGCTGTGGTGCTGGCAGCCTGTGTCCAAGTTTAGCACCGGGGTTGGGGGGGGACTGGGAAGCTGCCGTCCTATTCCTGGCCTCTTGAGTCGGGTGGGGTGCTGCTTTCAGCTGGGTGGCCCCAGGGCAGCCGATGCTCCATCGCTGGGAGGTGGATCAGAGCCCCTCTTCCTGCCTCAGTTTCCCCTCTTGAGGCACTGCTCCCAAGATACTCAGCCCTGGGATATTGTAGTTCCTGGGGAAGGGAGCATTGTTCCCAGCATTTTCCACCCCTCCCTTGCCTGCAAAGCTGAGGTGTTCCCATCTCAGGGGGCAAGATGGAGGAAGATCTCCCCCAGTACTGGGGGGAACTGGGAGACAGCAGGATTTGGCTGTGACCTCCACGGTACCACCGGCTCCACACTCAGTGTCTGCCGCTCTGCTGTCTCCCCAGAAACACCCCGACTTCCCCAAGAAGCCCCTGACTCCCTATTTCCGCTTCTTCATGGAGAAGCGGGCCAAATATGCCAAGCTTCACCCCGAAATGAGCAACCTGGATCTCACCAAGATCCTGTCCAAGAAATACAAGGAGCTTCCTGAGAAGAAAAAGGTACAGGGAGGGGGGAGTCAGCAAGTCCCTTGTGTGCCTCTGTGTGCTGGGCTCTGCCTGCCCAGCTCTCCCAGTAAAACCAGCAGAGCCCAGCCTCTGCCTGGTGAAGGTTTAATCTGGTTCTCGATGGGAGAGACCTGGGTGTTTGTTTAGTCCTGTCAGACCAGTAAGACTTCCCTTCCTTTTCCTGTCCTGGTTCCCGAGATCCGTAGGGTGGAGGCTGCCTGGGTCCGTCCGTTGGTCCGTCTCTTCCAGACGGACCTGGATGGCGACTTTGCTGTTGGGTGGATCCCTGTTTAAACGCTGGGGTTAAATCACACGTTCTGTTATGATCGCCCTGTCCGAGTGAGGCATGGAGGGACAGGCTCTTCTCCCAGCCCTGGGAGATGCTGGGAGGAGGAGAACTACCAGTCTCCAGCTCTGGAGGTGGCCCTGGGTTTGGCCAGAGCCTGGAGAATCCTGGACAGGCAGTTTGGGTGCCCCAGCTCTCCGTCTGGATGGATTTGCCACCGGCAGGAAAGGCCCAGGGCACAAAGTCCTGCTGTGCCCTCTTGCCCAGGGCTGCGTGGGTGCAGGGAGAGGAGAGATCCTGCTTCCAAATCCTTGGGCAGGCTGAAAGTACTCAAGTGGGAGCTGCTGGACCAGTCTGATGGGCTGGAGAGCCCTCGAGTCCCTTTGGGGGTGCTGGGGTGCCCAGCTGGCAGGGTCAACAGGGATAAATACCTACCTGTCCCTTCCCTCGTGCTGACATCCCTCTCCACCTCCCTGGTGGCTTTGTGTCCCCAGATGAAATACATCCAGGACTTCCAGCGAGAGAAGCAGGAGTTTGAGAGGAACCTGGCGAGGTTCAGGTGAGCAGGCAGCCCCCCACCATGTTTCCCTAAGCCCCCACCCCACCCCAGGCAGACCCAGTCTCCCCTCCTGTGTGTAGCTCCTGTAGGAAGCCCTGATGGGTGATGCGGCTCAAAAGCAAAAGGGAAGGGGGATGGTAGAAAAAAAATAAGGAAAAGGTGACTGAGAGCAGCCCTGCAGCTGGGAGACTCAGCAAAGGGAAGAGAGCAGAGGAGCAGCCACGCTCTGGGGCTTAGGGTCTGTGAGGGGGAAGGCAGGAGCCTGAAGAGACCACCCTATTTCTCCCAAGACTTTCCCTTTGAACGTGGTCGCTGTGACCTAGGCGGTTCCTGGCATTCCCAATGCTCCAAGGGATGCAGCCCCGCCCTGCCCGGTAAAGGGGATGCTTATAGTTGGTGCTCCCCCAGGGAGGGGCAAACTCAAATCACTCCTTAAACCCCCCAGCGCCTTTTGGTGACACCCCCCTAGTATCTGAGTCCATGAAGTGATGGTTACCCCGTAACGGGGAAGTTTAGGGGGTGTTCTCCTTCCCACTGTGACCTCCGTAACGCTCTCCCTTCCCCGCCTCCCTGCCGGGTAAAGGGAAGATCACCCAGATCTCATCCAGAACGCCAAGAAATCCGACGTCCCTGAGAAACCCAAGACCCCCCAACAGCTGTGGTACAACCACGAGAAGAAGATCTACTTGAAAGTGCGTCCAGATGTGAGTACGGTGGGTGGGAGTGCGTGCGAGCGTGAGTGTGAAAGGGGTCCTGGACCCCGCTGCTGGGGGGAGAGGAGGGGGAAAGGAGAGAAGCATTTTAGGGGCAGGGGGCAAAACGGGATGGAAGACACCGCTAGGAGCTGCCAGCAGTCTGGACGGAGGTAAGGAAGGGCTCTGCACATCTGGAAGAGGCTCTGGGGGATACAGACAGACCCCAGTTTTGGGGTTATTTTTTTTTTTTAGCCTGCAAGTTGAAGGGGTGACCACAGCCTGAGTCAGGGCAGGAGAGTTTGCCAGCACAGACACCCACCTCTGGCCAAGCCCCGCACTCACACACACCCCCTTCCCCGGCCACCAGCTCGGCTCGTAGCCGTGCCATGGCCCCAAACTGGGTGCCACTGGTCCCAGATGGCAGCCCACACTATTTTTGCCTTTTTAAATTTTTTTGGATTTTACCCCTCTGCCCTCACCTCTGGCTTTGGGTTTTCAGGCCACCACGAAGGAGGTGAAAGAGTCGCTGGGCAAGCAGTGGTCTCAACTCTCGGATAAAAAGAGGCTGAAATGGATTCATAAGGCCCTGGAACAGCGGAAGGAGTACGAGGTAGGGAGCAGCCTCACCCGTTCCCCCTCCACACTCATCCCTAAGTTCACTCTGAGCCACTCTGCCTCCCAGCTGCTAGCCACCTGAGGCTCCCCAGCCTCACCCAGTAGCCAGCACGGGGGTTCAGCCAGATCCCTGCAGGTCCCTAGTGAGTCTGAGCACTGCCTCCTCTAGTGATGTGCAGGGAAGGGAGAAGTAATTAATGTTGGGGAGATGATTAGGGCGATGGTTGGCTTCTCTTTCCTCCTCCTCTGGGCCCCAGCCAGGCGGGGATCAGAGCCTCTCTGCTGACAGCTCTCCCTCCTTTGCAGGAGATCATGAGGGACTACATCCAGAAGCACCCCGAGCTGAACATCAGCGAGGAGGGCATCACCCGCTCCACCCTCACCAAGGCCGAGCGCCAGCTCAAGGACAAGTTTGACGGCCGACCCACAAAGCCCCCTCCGTGAGTACTGTCCCCCCACGTTTGGGCATGAGCAACGTGTCCCCTCTCTGAGCTGTCAGGTTTGTGCTAATGAGGAAACTGAGGCTCTGCCTGGCTTGGAGAGCCCCCACAGTATCATTGCTGATGCCATGGGCATGGACTGTCGATGAGTCCGTTAAATTTATCCTTAAATATACATTCACAGAGAATCATAGAATGGTCAGAGTTGGAAGAGACCTTAAAGATCATCAAGTTCCAACCCCCCTGCAGGGACACCTCTCCCTAGAGCAGGTTGCTCAAAGCCCCATCCAGCCTGGCCTTAAGCACTTAAGCACTTCCAGGGATGGGGCATCAACAACTTCCCTGGGCAACCTGTTCCAGTGCCTCACCACCCTCACAGTAAAGAACTTCTTCCTAATATCTCATCTAAATCTCCCCTCTTCCAATTTAAAACCATTCCCCCTCGTCCTGTCACTAGACTTCCTGACAAAGAGTCCCTCCCCAGCTCTCCTGGAGCTCCCTTCAGATACTGGAAGGCTGCCATCAGGTCTCCCTCAAGCCTTCTCCAGGCTGAACAGTCCCAGCTCTCTCAGCCTGTCCTCATAGGAGAGGTGCTCCATCCCTCTAATCATCTTGGTGGCCCTGTGCTGGACCTGTTCCAACAGTTCGGTGTCCTTTCTATGTTGAGGACCCCAGAACTGAACACAGGACTCCAGGTGGGGTCTCACAAGCGCAGAGTAGTGGGGTTTATGGTGATGCTGCGGGTTAGGGCGTAATCCAACACCAGCATCCCTAAAATGCAGACACCTCTGGCACAGCACCTCACTGGACTTCCGGAGGGCAGCTGGGGGGACCATGAGGGGACTTATAGCACCCACCCAGCTCTGTGGATGGGACCTCTGAGCGAGGTGGGTTGTTCCTCACGCCGGGTCCCTCTGTGGGTTGCAGGAACAGCTACTCCTTGTACTGCGCAGAGCTGATGGCCAACATGAAAGACGTACCCAGCACCGAGCGGATGGTGCTGTGCAGCCAGCAGTGGAAGCTGCTCTCCCAGAAGGAAAAGGACGCGTACCACAAAAAGTGTGATCAGGTGAGCAGCCCAGAGTGGACGAGACAGATGGACAGGATGGACAGACAGGTGGACAGGCGGAAGGGCAGAGGTGCTGTGGAGAGGGGAGGAGTAGGATGGGAGGGTTTGGGCTACAAATCTCGCTAGAAATGAGCCCCTCACCCTTCCTCAGTGCTGGTTCTTGTTGTCTTGACCACCAAGAGGTCCTTGGTCACCTGCCTTGGTCCTGTCTTCCTGGTCCATGTGTGTGGGACCAGCAGAGGGTCCAGGTGGAGGATGCTGAGGCTGGGTCAGGGACTGCATGAGGCAGCAAGGGGGTGGTGGAATCTCTTGTGTAACTGCTCATCTCCATCTCCCTCCAGAAAAAGAAAGACTATGAAATCGAACTGCTCCGATTCCTGGAGGTGAGTGATGGGGGAGTGCTGGAGACCCCAGATGGGGGGAGGGAGCCCTGGCCAGGGGCTGAGATGGGTTAAACGCGGGCTGCACTGATGCTGTCCCATTCTGCTCCCCCCAAAACCTGGCTGGACCTGCACCGGCCATGGGTACTGCGCAGAGATGTCCGTGGGGTCTTGACCCTTCCCCAGCTGCTCTGATGCCAGACCCAGTGTCTTCCAGTTGGGCTCTGGGAGGTGAAGAAGCAAGGGTTGAGCAGAGGGCTGCTGCTGGAGGAGGGGTTGCTGTTGGTGTCTGTGGCTTTGCAGGCAGCAGCGAGCCTCTCGCTTCCTTCCCTCGGCTGGGGCGTAGGTGGGGGCAGCCGCGCCGAGGCCGTCCCAGTGTCACGCTCGGTCCCCGGACGGATGTGACGCGGCTGCGGCTGCAAAGGGCAGGGGGGTGGAAAACCCAGGGGTGCACCCAGATCCGGGCACCTGCCCACCCTGCCGTTGCAGAGAGGAAGCAGTTGAGACTGAGCTAGGGAGGAGACAGGGCTGGGGGAGGAGTGACATTGCCTGCTGAGGGGGGTGACACTGGGGACCCCCCAGGCTTGCCCAGTGCCTGATGGTGGCAGTGACTGGAGTGGCTTTGGGATCTGGACAATTGTGAGGGCATTAGTTTTCCCCACTCCTCAGTGTCCCTACTCCTTGATTGCATCAAAACCTGCCTAGCATTGGGCCATCTAACGGTGTCTCTTCTCCTGTGCCACCCAGAGCCTGCCCGAGGAGGAGCAGCAGCGGGTGTTAGGTGAGGAGAAGATGCTGGGCAGCAACCGGAAAGGGGCGACGAGTCCAGCATCCAAAAAGTCCTCACCAGAGACCGGCAAGGTGAGAGCAACCACTGGCAAGATGGGGCAACACATGGCAGAGACACGGGATGGGGTTGCTGGCATCTCAGGGTGCTTCCAGGGCTTCATTCCTTGGTCCTTTCACCGTGTTTTTCCTGGGATTGGAGGCCACCAGTGCGAGACAGGTCCCTCTGTGGGGTCACCCCCACCCATGGCCCTATGTCCCTCCCACAGGCCAGCTCAGAAAAGCCCAAACGGCCCATCTCTGCCATGTTCATCTTCTCGGAGGAGAAACGGAAGCAGCTGCAGGAGGAGCGGCCGGAGCTGTCAGAGAGCGAGCTCACACGGCTCCTAGCCCGCATGTGGAATGACCTCTCTGAGAAGAAGAAGGTTGGTACCATCCCCTAACCTTCTCCTCCATCCCCATCCCCATTGGGCATCTCCAGGGGTCTAGGGGGACACTGTCTGTCCTTGTCCTGCTGCAAGGGGCTTTGCTCACCCCCAGGCACTGCAGTTTGGGTCAGTTGTCCCCAGGAGCATCACAGCTCTGGTGAGCCATCACCCAGACACTGCTGCTGGCACCGATGGGTGCCATCTCCCTCTTGTAACCTGCTGGGTCAAAACCCAGCAGTTGAAGAAGCCTTGAACCTCAATTTAAAGGCTTCTTGTTTTTTTCTGGTGGAGAGGAGTCCTGAGATGTGGGGGTGTGTGGTGGAGGGCTGCCAGTGCTACCATGGGGATGGCACTGGGGGCAGCTGCAGCATCTGGCTGCTTGATGGCCGGGGGTTTGTGCTTGGGGGTGCCATGCTGCCCCTTCACCCCCGCTGTGAACCCTGCACAGGCCAAGTACAAAGCGCGGGAGGCAGCGATGAAGGCGCAGTCAGAGAAGAAACACGGCTCAGATAAAGAGGAGCGCGGGAAGCTGCCCGAGTCTCCCAAGACAGCCGAGGAGATCTGGCAACAGAGCGTCATCGGAGACTACCTGGCTCGTTTCAAGGTGAGGAGTGGGCCAGGAAAGGAGCTGGAACTGGGATCATTCCTTCCCACCAGCAGAAATCATTCCTTCTCACAAGGAGAAAGTCATACTTTCTCCATGGCTTTCATATCCGAGGTGATGGGTTGGGGCTGGGAGGCAGGGGGAGGACAGGGGTCACAGCAAGGGAGTGGGTGCCCCATGGTGGAGCTGACAGTAGTCCCCAGCATCTTGGTTCATCTGTAAAGCGACATTGGGGGTGTCTGTGCTGCAGAACGACCGGGGGAAGGCACTGAAGGCCATGGAGGCCACTTGGAACAACATGGAGAAGAAGGAGAAGCTGATGTGGATCAAAAAAGCGGCAGAGGATCAGAAGCGATACGAGGTGGGTCCCTGCTCCTTCACCCCCCTCGCTGTGCTCCCGGTGCTGCCCCGTCTCCCTGACCCCTCTCTCTCCTCCGGCTCAGAGGGAGCTGAGTGAGATGCGGGCCCCTCCGTGCTCCACCAACTCCGCCAAGAAAATGAAGTTCCAGGGAGAACCAAAGAAACCCCCTATGTAAGTACCTGGGGTCTGGATCCTGGGAAAAAAATCCTGGAGCAGCCCTGGGGTGGAGGGAGTTGGGGCTGGACCATGATTGGATGATAGGTGGACACCCTGGTTCTCCACGGGCACCATCTGATCTGGTCTCTGTGCTCTCCCCTCCTTGCAGGAACGGTTACCAGAAGTTCTCCCAGGAACTGCTGTCAAACGGGGAGCTGAACCACCTCCCGCTGAAGGAGCGGATGGTGGAGATCGGCAGCCGCTGGCAGCGCATCTCCCAGGGCCAGAAGGACCACTACAAAAAACTGGCAGAAGAGCAACAGAAACAGTACAAGGTGCACCTCGAAATCTGGCTCAAGGTGAGCGTGGGACCCTCAAGCCCAGAGCGAGGGGACTCTGGGGTTGGATGTCTTTGGGGATGCTTGGTGTAGTCTCTGCTCACACCCTCCTCTTGGGCCACCACCATCTCCAGACCCTTTTTTGGCATTTTCTGACTTAAAAGGCCTTTAAAAAATATGGGTGGGAAAGGGAATGAGCTGTGCCAGACCTTCCCTCCTCATCCCTGTGCACTGACCCTCTCCCCTGTCTCCACAGAGCCTCTCGCCACAGGAGCGGGCTGCCTACAAGGAACACACTTCCAATGTGAGTATCCACCTGGGGATCAGGTGGGAGTTTTGGGGGGGCACTGGGATCAGCCCTGGATGAGGTTGGGGTGTGGGGTGGATGAGCCAAGTTCAGGAGAGCCCCTCGCAGAGGGGTTCATCCCTGTAGGAACTCGGCACTGGGGTTTTCTCCGCTCCAGACACTGGGAAGGAACCAAGCTGGATCCCTGCAGCTCTAAATGGTTTTGATGTGTGTGTGTGTGTGTGTGTCCCCGTGTCCCCAACCTGCAGAAACGCAAGAGCATAGGAAAGATCCGGGGCCCCAACCCCAAGATGAAGCCAACGATGCAGTCCAAGTCGGTGAGTGCATTGGGGACCCCCACAGCACCCCTCTCCCTTGGGAGAAGGGGGCATCCCAGATGCCTGGTGCTCAAAGTGTCCCTGGTTTTCTCTGCCAGCTGCCTGATCCTTGAGACAATAAACCCTCCCCAAAATGGCGCTCAAAACCCACCCTGGTCTGATTTTGCCACCCCTGAAGCCCCCTTGACCCCCTCCAGGAGCCTTTTTGGGGCCATTTGTAGCATAAATAGGGAAAAGCCCCTGGGCAGTGGGTGGGGTAGGAGCCAGCTGGTCCTGCTGGGTGGCTGGAGGAACCCAAAGGCTGGTGGCCAAGGATGGGGAGGTGCACCCATGGGTGCTGGTGTCCCAGGGTGCCCGCCCGCCACCAACCCCCTCCTTCCCCGCAGGAGTCAGAGGACGACGATGAGGAGGAGGATGAGGAGGAAGACGAGGACGACGACGAGGATGATGACGATGACAATGGCGACTCGTCGGAGGAAGGTGGCGACTCCTCAGAATCCAGCAGCGAGGAGGAGAGCGAGGACGGGGACGAGGTGAGGGCTGCGGCGGGTGGGTGACGCGGGAAGGGCGGCGGGGCCAGCCCGGGGCCCCCTACCCCTCACTCTGTCCCCCCCCCTTCACCCTCCTCCGGGGCTGGGGGGGGTGTCCACACCGGGGCTCAGGTAGAACCACGGGCAAAGGAGCTCCTGGGAAGTGATGACGGGGGGACATGAGGGAGGTGAAGGGAATTGGGATCCCCCTGAACCCCAAACCCAAACCCACCCCCGGGGAGGGTGCGAGGAGCAGCCGCGGGGCATAGATCGGAGCAGCCTCGGGAGGTAGAGGTGGGGTTTTAGGGCAGAGTCGTGTGTCCGTCCCGTTTTCCCCCCTCAATCCCACCCCCCAACAGTGAAAGCAGAGAAAAATTCTCCTGTCTTTTTCCTGGTGGAGATACTGAGTCTGGTCTCGGCTCCGTTTGCGCCAGTGTGAATGCCGAGTAAGTCACCAGAGTCAAAGCTTTACACCGGTGCAACTGAAATCAGAGTATGCTGGATGGCGCTGGGGCCAGAAACCGTGTCCGTGCCTTGTGCTCGCCACCGGACAGGTGAGGTGTTTCCACCCCCTCGTTGGTCTCAGCTCACGCCTCTCTTCCTTCCCCGGCTTTTAGAGGGGGGAAACTGAGGCACGAGGCGGGTCGGGTACCCTCCCTCGGATCGTGG
>VXBW01004417.1:6115-20121 GCA_013400375.1 Thinocorus orbignyianus
ACACCGCCCGGCTTGCCCAGCGGCGGCGCCTGCGGGCCGCCATTTTGCAGCGGGACGCGGTCTCTTCAAAAGGCGGCGGAGGAGCGGCTGTGAGGGATAAACATGGCTGGGGGTCCCGGGCGGGGATGGTGAGGGGTGATGCTGCTTCAGCAGCTTCTTTTCTCTCTGCTGGCTGGGTTTCTGTGAGGAAAAAGGGGCTGGGGGTCCCCACCGCGGCTGGGTGTTGCCCCTGTGGGCCTACCTCTCCTGGGCGCCTTGTGTGAGGGGGGGGTCGCGGTGCTTTCCCCTCCCAAACCCCTTCGGCCTTGGGAGAGTTGCTTCCTACTGCCCCTTTTTTGTGTAAATTTCATAAATCCCTTCCTTACTGTTGCGTAATGATCCTTGTGCAAGGGCAATACTAAGCTGTTAATCTTTACTCCGTGTTACAGCCCTTGTTTCCTTATCACCTCAACAGATTTCTCAGCCGCTGCTTTCACCACAGCGTTAAACTGAGCCGTTGGGGTTTCTTTTGGTGGCCTTGAGCCTCCTGATTACAGCATTTGGCCCAAACCTGCCTTTCCAAGCCTTCAATTCACCGTTTGTGGGTGAATTGTGGACTAGCTTGACCTAAATTGCATAGATAAGACAATTCCAAGTGCTCCCTTGTGGCTTGTAAAACTCTTTTACTGTGTGTCCTTATTCTGCTCGTTTAAAATCTACATGAGATCACTGGCTTCCTCTTCCAGGTTCATTGAGTTGTTAGTCTTTTGAACTATCTAAACTACTTTTCCTCTGGTTTTGTTCTGTTCTTTCCTGCTGGTTCTGAAATCCAAAGCTAGGATGCTTCTGCACATCTTTGAAGCGTGTATTTGGTCAGAAACTCTTATATGAAATCCCATTCTTGCAAAAGCAGAGGACTGAGGTTCCTCTAGAAGTAACGAGGAGCTGGATTTTCTTTCTTCTGTTATGTTTTCTTTCTTTTTCTGCTACTAAAATTTCAATATACAAGTATTTTTCCCCAGAGCTGTTATTTTCTGCCTTCTACTTTCCAAGAGTTGATGCATATATGCGAGAAACTAACTTGAAAAGCAGCAAGTTGAATAGTTAAATAGTGTAGTTTTAGGGGAAAAAAGTAAAATTACATAACAAAAGTAAGAATTCCTAGATACATCACATTTCAGTGGAGATGATCACTTCCAGTTTTGTTTCTTTTTCCCTTCAGGTCCCCAAAAGATGAGTGAGGATTCTCCCAAAAGCCTGGATAAATACCATGATGAGCTCAATGAAAGAAAACAGTTCTTGCTCTCCTGATTCCACAGTTTCTTCTCTCCTAACAAGCTGCAGCATCTCCAGCAATAACCCCGGCTCAAAGAGTTTGATTCACTACAAGGACAAGCTTTACAGCTCTGCCTCTGAGGCTCTGGAGGCTTACATTGAAGATTTCAACTTGAGCCTCACATCTCCAGGAATAAGCACTGGAAAAATCTGCCTGTGTCAAAGCACTCCCAAGGAAGTGAAGTTTTCCAAGCATCATCCCAAAGGAAAACATGGTATGTCTCCTGCAAATGTGCTTTTTAGTGTTTGTTGTTCTCTTTCTCTTGTTTTTTTCCTCTTTCTTTCATTGTCAATGGTTTTATAGCTCCTTATTTCACACCAGCTGTATCCTGTTGAAGGAATATTCCCTGCACAGCTCTTTCTGGTGCTGTAAATGATGCTTAGTCGTGGCTATAAACATTTATCCTTCTCTGTGAGGCTTTTTTGGGTAAAAGCTTGGTGTTTTGGTGAGAATTCGTGGCCACGCTCATAGATGCAATAATAAATTGAATAGAAATTGTGTTTTCTCTATGTGTAGATGCTAAAAACTGGGTAAATCATTGCTTAAACCTGAGTTTTGGGGAAAAATCCTAAACCACTATTTACTTTCCAGCATCAGAATCTAATTAATTGCAGGAATTTCTGCTTTATCTAAGAATGAAGTTTCCCTCTGGGCCAGTGACTTTTAGGGACTGTAGTTCTGGGTCTGAAGTAACATAATTGGCTTTTGTTATTATTAATTAGCTGGAAAACATCAATATTTCACTGATTAGATGAACCTTCAGCTTTTACATCTCAAATAACCCAGGCCAAGCAGCGGGCAAGCTTTGCACCTCAAAAAAGGATGGTTGCCTGGGTTTATTTGTTATTAAACCTGAATTTAATATTCAGGATGTTGATTTTTATGGGGTTTTTCTCTTCAATAATCAAACCTACAAATGTTTTGTGCGGGGTCACTTCTCCCTGGGAAGTTTTTTAGGAAGTATCTGGTTAGAAATGGAACAGCTTGGTGTAAGAACCCCCCTGGTGACTAAAGAACATCTTTCAGCTTTAGATTCTTACTTCATTTTGGCTCTTACAAATGTATCCTGTTGTTGGGCTTGAAGTTTAACAATTTACTTAGAATATCTTTGGGTTTTTTTCAGTCTTGGATGATTTTAATCAGCTCTTGGGCTTGGATTCTCCTGCTTCACCCTCTCCAAGGCAGCCTGAGTGTGACCCAGACTCTGTCAGCCTGTCCACGGATGACCTCTTAGCCTTCTCCACAGATGAATCACCCCCCTTTGCCCAGCCTCATCCTTTCAAATCCAGGCATCCAAGCCAGGACTGGAACAGATGGACACTTCAGACATCTTGCTGCTCTTGCCAAACCTCATCTCTCCACAGTTTTGGGCCCCAGCAGAAGGGGAAAGCTGCTGCTCACCGGAATCCACGTGATAACTCCAGCAAAAAGAGACTCAGTGTGTCTACACCTCACAGACAGGGTTCTCCCTCCTCTAAGGAAAGCTGGAAACCTTTGTCTTTTGAGGAGAACTCTAACACTTTGCCTGTTAAGAACTATCCCAGGTGGCTCACCAGTCAGAAGTCTGATTTGAGTGTCTCAGGGATAAGCAGTATTCCCAATTATCCCTACCCAGCCTGGCTTAAGAGCCTTTTTGCTGATTCAGCTAAAGAAAACGATGCTCAACTTCTTAATACACAAGGCAAAGCTTCCTCTTCTCCAACTTTGGAGATCCTGAGAAGAAGACACTCTGTAGTTAAAGACAGCTGGAGTATTTTTGACCAAAACACTTCCCTGGACCCAGGAGGTGATAACAGAGTTGAAGAAAGTTGCAGTTGTGGATGTGGGGATGCATCCTTCCCCTGTGGCTCCTCGTTTTCCAGACATCCTGAAAAACCCTTCAGAGGTGATTATATTTGACTTCTCTGACTATATTTCAGATCATTTCTGCTTCAATTTTGACAGTATGTGGGTAAAGACCTATGGTTTTAATACTTGACTGGGTTAAACCACTTTTATTGTAAACTTTCATGTACAAATCAGTATTTAAGCCTTTCTTTTGCAGCAAAGTGTTTATTACAGTGACATATTTAGCACTTTTCTGCAAGAAAATGACAGGAATGCTGCAAATATTTTAATAGAATTCCAAGCTTGGCATTAAATGACTCAAATTCAGCCTTGGAGGGGAGAGATTCCTAAATGAAGCTGTCAAATTGCTTCAAATTTGATCTATTCTAGATAAAAACTAAGTTCAAATGGTCTTTATTACACCTTTGAGGGATGTTTGGATGCATCATGTGCTTGATTTTTAGAAAACCCTCTCGAGCTTCTTACCTTGAAGGCTGAGAGAGGTTTGGAGTCTTCAACAGAAGATCTATCAAATCCTCTGGAAAACGATGGCAGTCCTTCCACAACGGATATCCTAGGAGCAGAGAGATCATGGGAAAAGGCTCCAGCTGCTTTGTGAGTGATCTTTTTTGTGCCTAATTTCTTCCTGAAAATGCAGAAAGTATCTAATTGCTTTTATATCCAGAGCACGAGCAGTGGTGAGGTACTAAAGAAAGGATTTAGCATCCCATTTTTAGTGCTAAATGGTTGATATTTCCCTTTTTCCCTCAATTTTTAATAAGTATTCCTTATATATTGATATCCAAAGGTATTATTTCAAGAGGAAAAGTGTTTATTGGCACTGAAATTGACAGATTTCTTAGTTTATGGTTAATAATTGCTGAAAAACAAGGGGATTCTGGGAAGTTCATTTATTTCCTTTAATGACAAGAACTTGGGAAGTTCTGGCACAGTCCTGGGAGGGAAATTTCAGTTGTTCTGGAACTGAAAGGTTATTCCACAGGAGGAATGAATGCTAAAAATCAACCCTAACACTTCCTACAGCTTTGAAGAAGCTGCTGGGATTGTGTGGATCTGGGTGTTGCTTCCCTTTACCCCAGGAAATTTGGAATTAGGAATATTATCATGGAAGAATGAGCAGGAGGAATCTGTTTTTCTTTAGATGTTGAATATTCAGGGAGAAATTCAGACAAGAAACACTTCCATATGGGAGAGAAGTCCTTCCTTTGCCTGTTTTTGTTTAGTTATCCTGGGAAAACTGGAAGCAAGAGTTACTTGTGTGTGTCTCAGGTCCTCCAAAGTGCTGACAAGGCTACTCAGTGCCCTATTTCATCCCAATTCCATATCCCAAACCAATTCTTTAGGTTTCTAAACCTCTTCTTCATCTCAGTTGTGTGTTTAACGTTGGTTTAGCAAAGAGCCAGTGCCTGTGTGCTGTGAGGACATGGAGAATTCCCTGCCCTTCCCCAAGGCAGACATCATCCATAAGTTCTTGGAAGACTGTTTAAACGACCAAAAGAAGGTGAGTAAAACAGAGTCTTTCCTTCTGAGTGCCCAAAAGATGTCAAACTAGTCAATACCAGCAGGGGGAATGCCTGGATATTGGTTTTCCTTCTGGAATATGTAAAGTAGAAAGCCTGGGAGCAGAAGTTCAGTCAGATTTGAGCAGGATGAAGTCATACAGTTATTAAATCCCTTGGTTGGAGACAATCTAAACCTTATTTAAGCTTGGAATTGGATCATGGATGAAATTTCCTCTTGATTCTTCATCCTTTTATTCCCTTCCTTACATCTTAATTCCTTCCTTGGCAGTCCTGATGTTCTTCAGGCTTTCAGTTTGGAATCTGTGAACCCTTTTATCCTTTTCCCAGCTCAGGAGATCCCACACTGATCACTTTTGTCCCGGTATCTTTCCTTTCTGCCCTCTTTTCCTTCAATCTTAACTGCTCTGGAATTCTGTTTTCCCATCCTGTGCCGAACAGAGCATTATCCTTGAAGTTCTTCTGCTGTGACACATCCTTCTTCATCCTTCCTCAGGAGTTCATTGCCACAAAACCTAACGATGTGCCTGGGAAATTGAAACTATTCCCTCTGGTGAATGTTTCTTCCCTGGATTTCATCCCTTCTGCTCCCTGCTCTCTTGGTTCTCTTCGCCAACTCTCAATTCCTTTTGCTTTAGGAAAATCCCTTCTGGAGAGCTCATCATCCCAGACCCCTGGAAGCTTTGAAGCTGCTGTTGTTTGAACTTCAAGCAATTCAGGGAAGTTCGAGCTGGAGTGGAACTGTTGAGCAGAAGGAAGAGGTGGTAAAAGTGAGCAGCCTTGTTTCCTGATGTCATTATCTTGCTGATATCACTGTCCTGGCTGCAATCCTGATAAAAATTGTGATGGAATTGGCTTCCAGCCAGCTTAGAATCACCACTGCCAGCAGATTTAACCCTCTTTGCCTCAAAAGCTGTGCCCTAAGTCCCCCGTGTCTTGCTGCAGACACAAACTGGAGGCTCCGTGCCTTCCTCACGCCGTTTTCCTCTCCTCTTGGCAGGGTTTGTAACCAGGAGATGGCGACATTTCAGGAGCTCCTTCCCAAAGAGCTGCTCTCTGCTGCTCTAGCAGTGCCTGAGTCCTGGAAAAGTTGCTTTCTGAGAATATTCCTCTTAATTCTAAGCTTCCAGGGGCTCTTACTGTATTTTTAAGAAGCCAAATGCTCTGTCCTTCCCTCCTTTGGCATCAGTGAGTTGTTATTTTATGGAATTTTTGTTTCAAAACGACTCAATAGACTTTTATCACTTTTTACCCTTTTCACAGTCCTTAAACCCTATGTCCTGTTCTCAGTAGGGAATGAAATGCTCCATGTACACGTGGATGGAGCATTTTGGGGAATGAGCTGCTGGGAAGCTCAGGAAATTCAACAAGGGAAGGAACTTGGGCAGGAAGAACAGCTGGGGATGGCTGGGAGAGCTGGGCTTGTCGAAGCTGGGGACCTAAGGACCTAGGAAAAGTCTTCCTGCCCCCTTGAGGAGGGCATCCAGGGGCATCCCATGGTGGGAAGATGAGATATGGGCATGAATTGAACTGGGAGGCTCACACTGGGCACTGGGAGAGCTGGACTTGTTGAGACTGGAGACCTAAGGACCTAGCAAAGGTCTTCCTGCCCCCTTGAGGAGGGGATCCAGGAGTATCCTCATGGTGGGAAGATGAGATATGGGCATGAATTGAACTGGGAGGCTCCCACTGGGCACTGGGAGGAACTTTTTAACCCTGAAGACCAAGTTCTAGAGCAAATCATTCAGGGAAGGTTCATCCAAGGAGGGTTTTGAGATCTGATTAGGTCAAGGCCTGAGCAACCTCAAACATCTGGCTGTGTTGAGTCCTCCTCCTCCCAACCTGACTCACTTTATGATGCTATGAAGTTCTTGGTGATACTTTCTGATGCAATACACTCCAAAAAATTCCATGTTTTCTCTCATATTCATCTCTTTTTCCTTCCCTTTTTTGTTTGTTTTTGGGTTTTTTTAGCTTTCTGAAAAAGCAGAGGCTGGATTCAACCTGGGTAACAGGGAGAGAAACCCTCTCACTAATTCTATCCAGAAGTAAGTGACCGTTGGTTTTCGGAGCTTTGACTGTTGTCAGAACATCTTCTTTGATTGAAAATATTACAATATCTTTGGGAATGGACCACTGGGTGGATCAGGAACTGGCTTGATGGCCTCACTCAAAGAGTTGTGGTCAATGGGTCAATGTCCACGTGGTGGCCAGTGAGGAGTGGTGTCCTTCAAGCGTCAGTACTGGGACCAGTATCTTTGTTGGAGANTGAGGGAGCTGGGGTTGGTCAACCTGGAGAAGAGAAGGCTCCGGGGAGACCTTGGAGCAGCCTTCCAGGATCTGAAGGGAGCTCCAGGAGAGCTGGAGAGGGACACTTGGTCAGGGAGTGGAGTCATAGGACGAGGGGGAATGGTTTTAAAGTGGAAGAGGGGAGATTTAGATGAGATCTTAGGAAGAAGTTCTTTCCTGTGAGGGTGGTGAGACCCTGGAAGAGGTTTCCCAGAGAAGCTGTGGATGCCCCATCCCTGGAGGGGTTCAAGGCCAGGCTGGATGGGGCTTGGAGCAACCTGCTCTAGGGAGAGGTGTCCCTGCCCATGGCAGGGGGGGTTGGAACTTGATGATCTTGAAGGTTCCTTCCAACTCTGCCCATTCTAGGATTCTATGATTTAAAGAAACTCAGTGTGTTTTCTGAGCTCTACTCTATGTAACACCACCCAGAGTGTCAAACTGTAAGAAACTAACACAATTTTAAGTCTAAATAGTAGTATTTCCCCAGTTAAACTCCTCTTTTTTTCCCTAATCCAGGGCTTTACACCATTTATCATGTCTCAATAGCCATGGTGAAGACCCCAATGACCAACAAGAGCCGACCCTTGCTCATGAAGAAGATAAACCAGAAGAAAAAGACTAATCTGGGAAGCTGAGACCTAAAACCACTCGAATTTTGTGTGGCCACTGCTCAGATCTTTTGGGTTTTGGGGAAGTTTGAACCCAGTGCTTGTTCTTCCAAGTATTATATTCACTATTTCTGTACATATTCATTCTTTCATCCATTATTTCAAGTGTTTGGGCTTCCTGGAGGGATCTAAGAGTATGTGATATTGCTTTGTAAAGAATGTTTAATTAAAATAATATCACCTTTTTCACAAAAGAATCTCTCTGTGTTTATAAAACTTGACCGAAAACTGAACTTTTTTGGCCTATTTTAATCCTCACTTCGTTTAGAAACAGGGGGAGCTCAATCCCAAGCTCAGCACTAACTAATCCCAGCCTAATCTCACTCTTCCTGGGAACTTCTCCCTTCCTTTTGCCTTGCTTGTTAGTTTGAGAGAGTAGAAAATCCTTCAATCCTTCCTGAAATGGAACATTTTCTTCTTTTTCAGCAGAATTATGTAGAATGAGCTCATGGAAGTTGAGGAGAAGGCCTGGAAATGGGGCAGGGAAAGAGAGAGGAGAAGGGCTCACCCCGTTTCCCACCAGGAAATCAAAGAGTAAGTAGAAATTTGAGTTGTGAGTTGAAATAAGTTGAGAGAATGGTTTTGGGAGAGGCCTTTTGTGCCTCTTCTCAGGTGTGACTAACGAAACCCAACATTCTCTGCTGCCAGGAAGCAAAATACCTGCCTTTCTAGTGAACTCTTCCCTTTTGGAGCTGGAGATTTAGAGGAAGAGCTGAGAAAGCAGGTGGTGCTTCTGAGAAAGGCAATAGAAACCCAAAGAAGTGGAAGGAATGTCTTGCTCATCTTCCTGGTCAGAATTGGAGGTAATAAAATGACTTCACTTGATTCTCATGACATCAGGAGAACGTGGATCATGAGGAAATCACACTGATGTGTCTCAGGCAGGTTTTATTGGTTTTGGAATCAGAGAATTGTCTGGCTTGGTTGAGATCTTTAAGGTCGTTGAGGGCAACCATCAGCCCAAGAGTGACAAATCCATCCCTAAACTCTATCCCCCAGCACTTTTATTTCTTTAAATACCTTTAGGGATGGTGATTAAATCCCTTTTCCAATGATTAATACCCCTTTTGGTGAGGAAACTTTTCCTAACAGCCATCCTCACCCACAAATGTGGAGAGATGGATCTGAAAGCAGAAAAGAGAGGATGAAAGGGACCTTCAAGATCATCAAGTTCCAACCCCCTGCCATGGGCAGGGACACCTTCCACCAGCCCAGGTTGCTCCAAGCCCCATCCAGCCTGGCCTTGAACCCCTCTCCAGGGATGGGGCAGCCACAACTTCTCTGGGCAACCTCTTCCAGGGTCTCACCACCCTCACAGCAAGGAATTTCTTCCCAATATCCCATCTAAATCTCCCCTCTTCCAATTTAAACCCAACGCCCCTTGTCCTGTCCCTCCACTCCCTGACCAAGAGTCCCTCCCCAGCTCTCCTGGAGCTCCCTTCAGATCCTGGAAGGCTGCTCCAAGGTCTCCCTGGAGCCTTCTCTTCTCCAGGCTGAACAGCCCCAGCTCTCTCAGCATGTCATCAGGTTTATCAAAGATAAGGTCACAGAATGCCATAGGGTTGGAAGGGACCTCTGGAGATCATCTACTCCAACTCTCCTCCCAAAGCAGGTCCTCCTAGGTAAGGTCCCACAGGAACATCTCCAGGTGGGGTTGGAATGTCTCCAGACAAGGAGACCCCACCACCCCTCTGGGCAGCATCTGCCAGGGCTCTGGCACCCTCAAAAGGAAAGAAGTTCCTCATGTTGAGATGGAACTTCTCATGGTCCAGTTTGTTCCTGTTCCCTCTTGTCCTCTCACTGGGCACCACTGGAAAAGCCTGGCCCCATCCTCCTGACACCCACCCTTGAAGGATTTCTAGATGTTGGTCAGATCCCACCTCAACCTTCTCTTCTCCAGACTCAGAAGACCCAAATCCCTCAGCCTTTCCTCAGCAGAGAGATGCTCCAGGCCCCTCATCACCCTTCTGGTCCTCTGCTCTCCCCTCTCCAGCACTTCCCTGTCCTTCTGGAACTGGGGAGCCCACAACTGGTCCCAGTGCTCCAGCTGGGGCCTCCCCAAGGCAGAGCAGAGGGGCAGGATGAGCTCCCTCCACCTGCTGCTCCCACTTTTCCTGCTGCCACCAGGATGCCCTTGGCCTTCTTGGCCACCAGGGCCCATTGCTGGCTCCTGGGCATCCTGTTGGCTCCCAGGACTCCCAGGTCTTGTTCCTCAGAGCTGCCTTATCCAAGGTGTCAATGATCATCTCATCCTTGGGTCTAGATGAGAGGAAAGCAATTAAATTGGGCTAAAATCCTCTAAAATGAGAGTGGGAAAGGCAGAAAGCCAGAAAGTGGGATTTGGAGGACATACTGAAGGGAAAACAGCAGGATCAGAGAAAGGAGAGTCACTATTTCTCAGCAGGGCTCCAAGAATTGTTTGCTAAGGATGTCCCCGAGCATTTGTGCTCCTCTGGATTTGCATATGCAGGAAATCTTTTACCAGGAGGGCACTTCCTGAATGAGCCTGTATAAATAGCAGCAAAACTTAGGGAAGTAGAAGCCTTGATGCAGCCCAAGTATCGTGCTCTTGGATCCCGTGACCATCCCATCTGTGGTAAGACTCTGGTTTTGGCTGCTGGGAGGGAAATTTGGGGGTTTTGGGGGGAATTTTTGCTCTTCAAAAGCTTGAGGAGAAAGATCAGACTGGTTTGGAAATGGAATGAGTGTCTGCTGCAGTTTTCTTCTCTAACATTCCCATCTCCATGAGCAAATCCCTCTGCATCCCCACATTCTCTTCCCACTGATAGAGGAAAGCTTAAGTTCAGGCTCCAGATACATGAGGACTCCCAGTGCTGGGAGCAGAGGGTTAATCTGGCTCAATTTTAGACCTGGTTTAGGCTGAAAAACTGCAAACTCACTCATTATCAACCTAGGAATTCTTTTCCTACCTAATTCCGAGAGGTTGGGTTGGTTTTCCAAGAGATTCTGCTGGATTCTCAGGTGTGGATGTTATCTGGAATTGTGAAAGCGTGATTTCCTTCTGGTTTATCATAGATCCTGGGCTCTGCCATGGCTTTGGGGTCCAATTTTCCCCCCAAATAGTTGGTCAACTTTAGATTGAATTACTGTTCCAAGGGGGAAAACTCTTCCTTGATTTTAATTGACCTTTAATTGAGCCAATTTTTGGAAAAAGTTGAGGGAAAAGGAACTCAGGAGCTTGGCAGCTCATAAAAATCTATGGATTTAAGATAGAGATGCTGGATATCCTAATATATGCCGGGTGAAAATGAAAGCAATGGTCATCCAGAAGGAAGGAGAAGGGAAAGAGCTAAAATTGTCCCTCAAGATGAGTCATCTTGGAGTCATCTTGTGCTTTTTGGAAGCTCCAAAATGAGAGAGGAGGAGGAAGAGCTGTCAAATAGAAGGAAATCACCTCCAAGTTCCTTATTGCTTGTGAGAGTAGACACTAAGTCCTTTGATAGTCCTTGAGAGTCAAGAGTGGGTCCTTTTCTGGTCCAAGAGAAGACCAAGAGAAGGTTCTGGTCCACAACCACCTTGTGGAGAGCAAGAAGTGATGTCAGGGGAAGCAGAACGTTGACTTACGACACCCAACGGCAACGGGGTGGTGGCCAGAGCTCAGGTTACGACAGGGATGATGTGATTGATGAGTCTTACACAAACTTCTCCTCTTGGGTGGACTCTGGTTGCCACCATCAAGACCAAGCTGCCACCTGGAGTCAGCACTAAGGTGACAACTCAAGTCCAGTCCCATCATGGTCTAGATTTGGGACTAGGAGGGAATGTGTAAGAAGAAGTTGGCCAAATGCTGATGAGAAGGAATTGTTGGGCAATAAAAGCTTAATCTCTCTCATCATAGAACCATAGAATGGTTGGAGTTGGAAGGAACCTTCAAGATCATCCAGTTCCATGGGCAGGGACACCTCCCACCACACCAGGTTGCTCCAAGCCCCATCCTTCAACCCCTCCAGGGATGGGGCNCTAGAAGTTCAGAAGGATGTGATCCACCACTGAAGAGCTGGGGAGGGACTCTTGGTCAGGAAGTCTAGTGACAGGACGAGAGGGAATGGTTTTAAACTGGAAGAGGGGAGATTTAGATTGGATATTGGGAAGAATTTCTTTCCTGTGAGGGTGGTGAGACCCTGGAACAGGTTGCCCAGGGAAGTTGTTGATGCCCCATCCCTGGAAGGGTTCCAGGCCAGGCTGGATGGGGCTTGGAGCAACCTGCTCTAGGGAGAGGTGTCCCTGCCCATGGCAGGGGGGTTGGAACTTGATGATCTTGAAGGTTCCTTCCAACTCTAGCCATCCGAGGATTCTATGAATCTGGAAATAACAGCCAGACCATGTTCTCCTTCATCATTTCCTGGTCATCTAGGAGAAGAAAAACCCCACAGTTGGTCTCATCTCGTAGGACATTGCCTTTGGAGTTGGGTTTTGGGTGGAGGAAGGGATAAAACGAAACATTTCCGTTGCAGCAAGAGTCTTTGAGGCTTGTGAAAACCTTTTTCCCACCAAAAAAGGAGGTTTTGGGGTTGCCAAAGGACTTCTGGAACCTCAACTGTCGTTGTGGTTGTAGAAGGAGGTTGCTCAACCAGGCAAAACGTCGTTTCAAGAGATGAGATCCTAAGAATCTGAGAAGAAACTCCATGATCTCCTGCTTTTTCTTCTGCCCCAGGTGTTTGATGCTTCAAATTCTCTCTCATTTTCATCTCCTGTCTTGGGGTTCGTGTGATTTGTGAATAATTAAGTGGAAATTATCCTAAATTCTGTCAGAATTTGGAAAAAAAAGAGGGTTTTTCCTTGGATTGCATCACTTTTCTCCACTAATCATCAGTGATTCCACTCAGATGACAATGAGTCACTTCCCTGGACTCTCTAACAGAACCAAACCCTTTTCATCCCAATTAATACTCTCTTCCATCTCTTCCAGCTCCACTAAATGGACAACCAGGCCTTTGAGTTGCACGGAGAGAGCATCCCAAAACCTTCCAGAGGAGCAGAGTGGCCAAAGAAAGAGGTACCTGGCATTTTCCTTGACCTTTTCCCATCCCTCTAAGAAGGTCCTGAGGAAAACAGAAGGTTTTGAAGCACCCAGTTGTGTGTAGGATGGGTAGAAGCTGAACTGGAACTAAAAGATCCTTCCAAGCTGGAAAACAAGGATTTGGCCTGAAAAGTCAGGCTTTTGCAAGCTGTGCCCTCAGAATCAGCACAGAGTTCCAGAATCTGGGACCAGGGCATGCAGCCTCATCCACCTGAAGCTGCAGCTTCCCCAGGGAAAAAGCTTAAGGATGAGGAAACACCAAAAATCCTCACCAGGGTGACTCTTCACGGGGCCAGAAGTGCCTTGGCCTTCCAGGAAGAACTTGTGTTTCCAGCTTCTTCTCCCTTTCACCCTCCTCTAAAGGCCTGGATGGCCACAAAGTGAAGGAATGATGTTGGGAAAGGTGAAATTTCCCACTTCTGGCCCATTTTTTCCACCACCAAGGAGCTGGACCATGTGAGGTGTGACCTAAAGCCCAGGGCAAGGTTTCAACCCTAAGTCCATGATCCAGATCTTCAGTGGTTTGATTCTACAAGACCTACCACAAACTTTCTCCTTTGGTGCTAGATCTGATCCAACTTTCTGGATTTTGTCTGATTTGGGATGTTTTTTCAGGACAAAAAGAGCAGCTGGTCCTTGATGAAGGTCTTCCTAGTTTGCCTCTTGGCTTGTGTCATCACCACCGCCATCGGGGTGCTCATCCTCTCCTTGGTCTACGTCAACCACGTGCCCTTTATCAGAGAGACCATCATTCAAGATGATGGAGCTTCTTCTCCCAAACCAGAGGAAAAAGATGTGGATGTCAAATTCCAGTTCCTGAACCACCTGGGGAAATCCAAGGTACAACTGTTCCTCTTCTGATCATGAAGTTCTCTCAACTCTTTTTTAAGCATTGGATGATGGGTCTCAACTTCTTCTTCAGGCTTTGGGGAGAGACAGAGAGTTCCTGACAGTGTGTCATTCCAATTCATGGAATCATGGAATGGTTAGAGTTGGAAGAGACCTTCTAGACCATCAAGTTCCAACCCCCCTGCCGTGGGCAGGGACACCTCTCCCTAGAGCAGGTTGCTCCAAGCTCCAAGCCCCATCCAACCTGGCCTTGAACCCCTCCAGGGATGGGGCATCCACAGCTTCCCTGGACAACCTGTTCCAGTGCCTCACCATCCTCACAGGAAAGAACTTCTTCCTAAGATCTCATCTAAATCTCCCCTCTTCCAGTTTAAAACCATTCCCCCTCGTCCTGTCCCTCCACTTCCTGACCAGGAGTCCCTCTCCAGCTCTCCTGGAGCTCCCTTCAGATCCTGGAAGGCTGCTCCAAGGTCTCC
>VXBW01004417.1:24422-38051 GCA_013400375.1 Thinocorus orbignyianus
CAAAAAGCTCTACTCTTGGACCAAAAAGCTCTACTCTTGGACCAAAAAGCTCTACTCTTGGACCAAAAGCTCTGCTCTTGGACCAAAAAGCTCTGCTCTTGGACCAAAAGTCTCTGCTCTTGGACCAAAAAGCTCTTCAGCCTCGGCAGGATTGTCTTCTACTTAGAGGTTGAGGTGACTTAATAGGTAGAAAGTTGGTGTTTTCTTGAAAGAATTTGGGATGGAAACCAAAATATCCCAAGATTTGGGGCCTCACATTTAGTTTGTGGGAATGACTTGGAGCTTCCAGACCTGGGTGGAAACTCTCACTTGGCTGCCTCTTCTTTCAGGGTCAACGGAATACCCTTTCCAAGGAGGAGTCTTCCAGTGGGCTCGTTACCGCATCAACGGTACCGGCCTGAACGAGAAGGAGAAGATCTTCAGTGAGTCCTTGAACAAGGTAAGTGGTTTCCAGGATCTGAAGGGAGCTCCAGGAGAGCTGGAAAGGGACTCTTGGTCATGGAAGTGGAGTGATAGGACAAGGGGTGATGGGTTTAAATGGGAAGAGGGGAGATTTAGATGGGATATTGGGAGGAACTTCTTTGGTGTGAGGGTGGTGAGGCACTGGAAGAGGTTGCCCAAAGAAGTTTTGGAAGCCCCATCCCTGGAGGGTTGAAGGCCAGGTTGGATGGGGCTTGGAGCAACCTGGGCTGGTGGGAGATATCCAAGGTTGGAACTGGATGATCTTGAAGGTCCCTTCCAACTCCAACCATTCTAGGATTCTATGATGGGGCTTGGAGCAACCTGGGCTGGTGGGAGGTGTCCAAGGTTAGAACTGGATGATCTTGAAGGTCCCTTCCAACTCCAACCATTCCATGATTCTGTGATGGGGCTTGGAGCAACCTGGGCTGGTAGGAGGTGTCCAAGGTTGGAACTGGATGATCTTGAAGGTCCCTTCCAACTCCAACCATTCTAGGATTCTATGATGGGGCTTGGAGCAACCTGGGCTGGTGGGAGGTGTCCAAGGTTAGAACTGGATGATCTTGAAGGTCCCTTCCAACTCCAACCATTCCATGATTCTGTGATGGGGCTTGGAGCAACCTGGGCTGGTGGGAGATGTCCAAGGTTGGAACTAGATGATCTTGAAGGTCTTTTCCAACTCCAACCATTCTGTTCTCTCCTTCAGCACGAAGATACTCTCACCTTGGCCACCCTCCGGATATTCAGCAACGGGTTGGGACAACCTCATTTCCACTTCAACGCTAACGAGATGGGCTTCGTCATTAGCGGCTGTGGGCAGGTAATTCCTCACAAAGATGATGAAGAAGAGAGAAGTTTGACCATTTGGGCTGGAAAAGACTTCCAGGCTTCATAATAGCTGATAATTAAGACTCTAATTAGGGCTCTTCCAAAGTGTTTGCCTTCTCCATCTGGAAGTTTGCTGGAAGCTTTTCCACTTGAAGCAGAGCTATAAAAGAGTAGGATTTTCCTGATCTTTCCAAGTTCCTCAGCAAAATCACAGGACAGGGATCTGCTGGAGAGGGGACAGCAGAGGACCAGCAAGATGATGAGGAGTCTGGGGCATCTCTCTTATGAGGAAAGGCTGAGGGACTTGGGGCTGTTGAGGCTGGAGAAGAGAAGGTTGAGGTGGGATCTGATCACACCTGGAAGTCCTTCAAGGGTGGGTGTCAGGAGGATGGGACCAGGCTTCTTTCAGTGGTGCCAAGGACAAGAGGGACCAGGGACAAACTTGTCCATCAGAAGTTCCATCTCAACATGAGGAGGAACTTCTTCCCTTTGAGGCTATTAGAGCCCTGGAAGAGTCTTCCCAGAGAGGTGGTGGAGTCTCCATCTCTGGAGACCTTCAAACCCCTGCTGGACACCTTCCCATGCAATCTGCTCTGGGTGGACCTACTTTGGCAGGGAGGTTGGAGTAGATGATCTCCAGAGGTCCAGCCCATTGAACATTGCTGCTTTCCTGGGCAATAGGTTGGAGTTATTCTCTCTGGTGTCACCTCCAACTTCAACATTGGCATCGGAGATGTCATCTTCTTCCCCGTGGGAACCCAGCATTACATCAAGAGCGTGTGCGACGAGGATCTGGTGGTGGTTCTAGCCTACAGCACGGGAAACCAGGTGAGGATGGAAAAAGGAGGTGGAAACATGTTCATCTGCACCTAAGAAGCCTTTTCTCCTCCACCCAAGCTTTGTGCTTTGGTGGATACCTCTTAAAAAGGGACTCTTGACCAGGGAAAGGAGCTGTAGGACCACGGGGAAGGGTTTGACACTGGAAGAAGGAAGATTGGGATGAGATCTGGAGAACTTCTTTGGTGTGAGGGTGGTGAGACCTTGGAACAGAGAAGCTGTGGCTGCCCCATCCCTGGAGGGGTTCAAGGCCAGGTTGGATGGGGCTTGGAGCAACCTGCTGTGGTGGGAGATGATCGTGAGGGTGGTGAGACCTTGGAACAGAGAAGTTGTGGTTGCCCCATCCCTGTAGACATTCAAGACCAGGTTGGATGGGGCTTGGAGCAACCTGGGCTGGTGGGAGGTGTCCAAGGTTGGAACTGGATGATCTTGAAGGTCCCTTCCAACTCAGACCATTCCATGATTCTATGATGGGGCTTGGAGCAACCTGCTCTGGTGGGAGATGATCGTGAAGGGTGGTGAGATCCTGGAAGAGGTTGCCCAGAGAAGCTGTGGCTGTCCCATCCCTGGAAGGGTTCAAGACCAGGTTGGATGGGGCTTGGAGCAACCTGGGCTGGTGGGAGATGATCGTGAGGGTGGTGAGACCCTGGAAGAGGTTGCCCAGAGGAGCTGGAGCTTACCCCATCCCTGGAAGGGTTCAAGGACAGGTTGGATGGGGCTTGGAGCAACCTGATGTGGTGGGAGGTGTCCAAGGTTGGAACTGGATGATCTTGAAGGTCCCTTCCAACTCAGACCATTCCATGATTCTATGATGGAGCTTGGAGCAACCTGGGCTGGTGGGAGGTGTCTCCTTGATGATCTTGAAGGTCCCTTCCAACTCTAACCATTCTCTGATCCTACAAAGGAGGAGGTAGCTCTGATTATCCTTCTCCAAACATTGTCTTCTCCTTCGTAGCTGGAAACCCTTCGTATGAACGACTACTTCCACGGAACGGCCGATCACATCCTTGCTCAACTTTTCTTCAAGAACCAGGAGGAGTTCCAGAAGTTCCCAAGGGCCTTCAAAAAATGATCTCTCTCAGATCCAAGAACTTCTCCCGATTTCCACGTTTCCTACAGGACTTTTTGGTATCTCATCTTTTCTCCAACGGGGACTTTCAGCCAAAACCAGAGGATTTTGGGTGATTATTTCTCAGAAAGTTGGTTTCTTCTTCTGTTTTTATAACATTTTATTTAATTTGCTCGTCTATTAAAGTTATTTCTGCCACCACAACTTCCTTGTGCTCTCTGGGACATCCATGATCCTCCTGGATCATCTCCTCCCTTGCTTTAGGAGCTTTGAGGAACTTGGTCTAGCAAGAGGTGACCCTTCCCAGGGCAGTTGGTGGAACTCAATGGTCTTTAAGGTCCCTTCCTACCTCGGGGAAGGAGACCCTGCCCCCCTCTTCGATGGTCCAGTTGGCTCTGCCACCTCTCCATGAGGACTTTGGGAGGTTGCTTGGACCTCAACAGGGTTCATGCGTTGATGTTCTCCTTGCCTTCAAGAGAAGATACCTCCTGGATGTCCAGGAGGAGAAACATCACTGTCACATCATCAACCTGAAGCTCAGCGTTGGTTTTGAAGGCCAGGAACGAGGAGGTGGACATCAAAAGGTTTGAGGGACCTTCTTTATCCCTTGGCCTTCAGCAGTGTCCTCGCTGGTCAGTGAAGGGTGGAGACCTTCCTTGTTAGAAGGTTATGAAGTACCATCAGATGTTGGGGGAGAAACAAGTTGGTTTCTCAGGTGTGGAGACTCAATCAATCTGGTTTAAATTGACCAATCTGGTTGAAACCAGAAAGAAAGAAAGGTTAAAATGTTGGGTCCTCAACTGGGGACCTTCTTAGGAGATCCAGAGGTCTTCTGGGCTGGTGAAGAAGACCAGAAGAGATGATCTTGGTAGATGATGAGATGAGGCACCTCACTGAGGAACACGGAGGTGTTGCTGTTGTCTTCCTGGTGTCTCACCCCGATGGTCATGATGTCTCCTGTCCTTTGTCTTGGTGTTCAGAGAGGTCACTTATGGGCACCCACCAAACATTCCAGTGCCTGGTTTCAACCTATCTTCTCAGTTGTGTGCTCCTAGGGCTGGGTTTGACCTGGGGCCTCCTCTTGGAGAAACCAGTGACCTCTTGTTAATGTTGACCCAGAACTTGTCTAAGATGTAAAATATAAGAGGAAGTTGTGTTGTTGGGTGCTAAGAGATGTTCCAAGGTGGCTCCACGTGACCATCTATGGTGGTTGTGGTAGGTTCTAGAGCTCCATCAGCCCCACAACTCTTGGTGTTGCTCCAGACCAATAATATGATGGCTTTGAAGGTAATGATTGGCCTCTAAGAGCCACAAATTCTGCTCCCTCTTTGATTGGTTGATGAACTAGAGGTTCCTCACCTCCAGTTCTACCCCTTCAGATGGCCAACACAACCCAGGACCCACTGGTTCCTCTCTCCTTTCTCCAAATCCAGCCCCTTTGGTCACTCTCTTCGAAGGGTTTGGGTTGGAAAGGACCTTAAAGCTCATCCAGTTCCACCTCCTGCCCTGGGCAGGGACACCTTCTACCACCCCAGGTTGCTCCAAGCTCCATCCAACCTGCCCTTGGATGATCTTCCCCACCTGGTGGGCACTCAGAGCCTCTGATGTCCTTCCTGGCTCTTGGTCACTGCCCTGGTTGGAGCTCATGGTTTCCTCAGCCTGATGGGACACCATCTTTTGTCTCTTTGTCTTCTAGGCTGTCCCCAAATTTCCCCCTTTGGGAAAAACCCCATTCCTGCCCCATCTCCAAGCCAAGCCATCTCCTGGAGGTGGCCAACATCCCGTTTTATAACCAGAGGTGCTTCTGCAACCAACTGTCAGAACCTTGAGGCTTCACCCACCCCATCAAATACTCCCTGGTGGCTTTTTTTCTCCACTTGGGGAAGTTCTTCAGTTTCCAGCACGTTGTCCTCTTGAGGGCAAGTGTTTTCCAGCCTGGCCAAGCTTTACTCTCCGTGGATTTCCACCAGTTTCCTCCTACGGATGAGGCAGTGAGAGATTCAGACTATTCAGAGGCTTTGAAGGTCCTGAAATCCATCATGGAGGAGCTTCATAACTCTTCCAGATGGGTTCTCCTTGGGTTAGAAGAGCTTCTTCAGCTGGTGAAGCTTCCAGAATCTCTGGAAAGTTGCTTGGGGAGGGCATCTCAGCCCCACCAGGGCTTGAGGAACCTCCCAAGAACCCACACGTTGTCACACTCAGCAGGGACAAGCCCTGGAAGCATGGAATTGTCTAGGATGGAAGAGGTCTTCCATGTCTAGGGTGGGAGGAACCTCCCAAGAACCCACACGTTGTCACACTCCACAGGGACAAGCCCTGGAAGCATGGAATTGTCTAGGGTGGAAGGGATCTTCCATGTCTAGGGTGGAAAAGACCTTTCAGATCATCAAAGAACGATGGGCTGAAGGCCAAGTGGCTAAAAACAACCCAACCCCAAAGCCACAACCCCACCACACCCCAACTCATCCACTGAAAACCAAAATATTGGAACTTTTTAAGGAGTTCTTGGAGAAATATCAGGATTCATGCAGCTCCCCTGAGGTTTAACAGCACAAATATCTCCCTCAACCTTTTCCGTGGAGATCCCACCAGCTACAAGAAGCCACAGGAGAGCCCGGTAGGATCTCAGGAGGCCTCAACTAAGGGTGATTTAATGATTAAACTCAATCCTTCCTTCTCCTGCCACCAAGCTGTTGCGGCCCCGGGGTGAGTTTGATAGATCCCAGAGGACACAAGGAAATTTCCGGTGGTTTATTGCAGGTTCTGATGCTTTGAGATGTTGAGAAATCTTTTCATCTTTCTCCAGCAGAGCAAACAGAGGCGAAGGGACAAACCCAACCCCCGGGATGAGTCACCTCAGAAGCAGAAGGACCTTTTGAAGACCAGCCAAGGTTTGATGGAGTTATTTCCAGCCTTACCTACATCAAAAAAAGAAAACCCAACCTAAATTACCTTGTTCCCATCTCTTTATGGACCAGGATTATCTCTTGTATCCACCTTGGGGACTTCCCACCACCTTCAAAGGTACCTTCATGGTCATTTGGGGGTTTATGGGTTGTTGTTGACCTGAGGAGGTAGGACACGGTGGAGGTGAGCACAACATCATCCTGGTTTAAGGTAGAACGGAGCTGATTCTCTTTCTTTGGTGATTCTACCAACCAGGAGATGCATTCCCATGGAGAGGTCAACACAGGTGGCTTTGAGGGCCGTGATGTTCACCCCAGGTTGAAGGGTCCATCATGGAATGGAAGGAAAACTTTTCCATTAAATCTTCTACCCCAAAGGAGTTGGGGTCAGGAAATAAGAGGAACTCTGAGGAACAAGACCTGGGAGTCCTGGTGGCCACCAGGATGCCCAGGAGCCAACAATGGGCCCTGGTGGCCAAGAAGGCCAAGGGCATCCTGGTGGGATGAGGAAAAGTGGGACCAGCAGGTGGAGGGAGGTCATCCTGCCCCTCTGCTCTGCCCTGAGGAGGTCCCATCTGGAGCACTGGGACCAGTTGTGGGCTCCCCAGTTCCAGAAGGACAGGGAAGTGCTGGAGAGGGGAGAGCAGAGGGCTGTGAGGATGATGAGGGGAGGAGAAGATCTCAGTGATGAGGAAAGGCTGAGGGACTTGGGTCTTCTGAGTCTGGAGAAGAGAAGGCTGAGGGGGGAACTGGTCAACACCTAGAAATCCTTCAAGGGTGGGTGTCAGGAGGATGGGGCCAGGATTTTTCCAGTGGAGCCCAGTGACAGGACAAGAGGGAACAGGCACAAACTGGACCATGAGAAGTTCCATCTCAACATGAGGAGGAACTTCTTCCCTTGGAGGGTGGCAGAGCCCTGGAAGAGGCTGCCCAGAGAGGTGGTGGAGTCTCCATCTCTGGAGACCTTCCAACCCAGCTTGGAGATGTTCCTGTGGGACCTGCTCTGGATTGACCTGCTTTGCCAGGAGGTTGGAGTAGATGATCTCCAGAGGTCCCTTCCAACCCAAAACCCGTAGCATTCTGGGATTTTACTCAGGTTTCTTCTTGTGAGGAAGAGCTGTTCTTTGGGGAAGGTTTTTCCACTTTTTATTGGGATAAACTGTCCCAGTGGGGTCTGGAGTGATGGTTTCTCACTTTTTATTACCTCAAACTCACCCCTTGTTGCAGCAAAGTCTGGTCTGATGCTCCTTCCTGGAGCAGAACTTCCATCTTGCTTCCATTTCAGCGTGGGGCGATGTTTCCCAGTCATCCTCACCTGGAGTCACCCAACCAGAACCACTTCTGTGGACTTTTCTGGACATTTCTCCTGCAGAAGAGAAAGGCGGGAAAAGGATGAGGCATGGGGGGGGGGGCGAGAAAGCTGGAAAACCAGGATTTAAGAAGTTTTTGAGGGATCTATGCACAGATGCTTCTCCATCCTCATGTTTATGATGCTAAAAACCTCCTTTTTTTGGTCATGATCCTCTTATCTACCATGAATTGTGGTGACAACCTGGCCAGCCCTTGTGGTGGGATGTTCTCCTCAATTAATGCCTCTATTTAACGAGCTCGTGTGGGCCAAGAGTCTTTCTGCTCCTTGCCCTGACCTGCCAGCCCAGGAAAATTGGGATTATTGGGCTGTGCATCCCCTTTCTCCTGCAATCCTGGTCGTTGGGTTTGGATTTGGCAGAGAAGAGGGCAATAAAGGCCTCATAAGTGCAATTAAAAGGCAGATTTAATGAGCTCGGGCTCTTCCGTCCTGCTCTGGCTGGAGGAAAAGTCCAGATAGGGATTTCCCCCCGGGGAGGGAAGGCAGGGGAGCGTGGGAGGAAAAGTGTGGGAGAAGAGGGGGAAATCAAGATGGAAATGAAGGCTGAGGAGTCTGTGAGGGAGGAGGAGATCAATTATTAATTAACCTTTAAGGAGAAGATTAAACGAGGCCACGGATCTCTTAACTCCATCTCAAAGTGCCCTTTGGGCCGCTCGATAAATCCTTTGCCTTCGGGAAGACCGAGCAGGAGGGTGTTGGGAAGGAGGAGAATGAGGAAGGTCTAGTGATGGGGAGGCGGGAAACACCTCACTCTGCTCGTGAGCCTCTACCGTGGAGGCCCTTTCCAAACTTCTCATCCCGTTTTCCCCTCTGCTGGTGATGAAAATGATGTTTGGGACCCATCAGGGTGGGTTTTCCCAAATAATATCCCTGATGGGAAGGCTGGGAAACGTAAAACACCCTCAGGTCACCTCATGGACCTTCCTCTGGTCGTGGGGTTGTTCTCCACCGTCTATTTGGGCTAATTAATAGTTTAAAATTTGTATTCTGTGGTAATTTTTTTTCAATTTTCAAGATTTTTCTGCTTCTGTAGCAGCATGAAAGGCAGCATCCCGAGTAAATGTCCTCTGCATGGACCAAACTTGCAGGGATTGGAAGGAAAAGAAGGATTCTCCAGGGAAATAATATCCGGATGGCTGCTTCCAGAGGAGCAGAAGGTTCTTCTGAAGGCTCCTGTTGTGCCCTGGGGCTGCTCTCAAGATGCCCCTGAAGCTCCCCGAGGTGACTCCTCTGAGTTTCCCAATGCTGGAATCCTTAAAAATATGGGTTTTCCTCAAATTAGGCTGGGCTTGATGGGAATTCTTGCATCAGAGAGGGGAGCCTGAGCATTTTACTCGTGGTTTTAGAGGTTTGTGGCTGGTTTAGGAGCAAAACCCACCAGCAAGGAGCAAAGTGTGGGCTGTTCCTCCACCAAAACTTGCCCAGTTTGGGATCTCCTCTCTCCAGCTCCATCTGCCTGGTCATTTTTGTCCCCAGTCTGGGAATTCTGGCTCTGGTGGGGTGGGATTCCCACAGCTGAGGGTGGTTTATTTTTAGGATATCTGTCTGGTGGGATGGACCCACACCCATCCCAGCTGGAGGCAGGAAAACTGAGAGGTTCTCGTGGTCTCCTTCCCACCTTCCTTGATTAAATCAACCGAAACTTCAGAATCTTTGTCTCTTTTTTTCTGGTTTGATCCAGAAATCTTTCCTGTGATGGTCCTGGGAGAGCAGAGAGGTTTGAAACATCCCCGTTGACATCTCTCTGTGTGTTAATTTCCCGGGGAGATGTAGGACAGGGAGGAAATGGCAGCTTTTAAATAATTAAGGCACCACTAATCCTCAAGAAATGTCAGGAAGTCCCTCGGAGATGCCTCCTGAGATCCTCTTCCCTCTGAACCAGCTAATTAAAGGGATCCTTCTCATGGAAAATAGATAACGGGGCTGAAACATGGCCTTTTCCATTCCACAGGGACAAATATTTAGCTGGAAATCCTCAGGAATGACGAGTGGTGGAGTCCACAGCTGAGAGAGCCATGGCTGGACCACTGGAGGTGGACACCAGAAGGTCCCAGAAGCTGTTGGTGACCTACAGGTGAGTGGAGGGTGGAGGGGGTGCTCATGGAATTAGTCCTGGCATGAGAAATAAGTTCGTTAGTGCTGGAGAGCAGCTCTGAGGAACAAGACCTGGGAGTCCTGGGGGCCACCAGGATGCCCAGGAGCCAGCAATGGGCCCTGGTGGCCAAGAAGGCCAAGGGCATCCTGGTGGCATCAGGAAGAACATGACCAGCAGGTGGAGGGAGGTCATCCTGCCCCTCTGCTCTGCCCTAGGGAGGCCCCATCTGGAGCTCTGGGACCAGCTGTGGGCTCCCCAGTTCCAGAAGGACAGGGAACTGCTGGAGAGGGGACAGCAGAGGACCACCAAGATGATGAGGGATCTGGAGGATCTCTCTGATGAGGAAACACTGAGGAACTTGGGACTTTTGAGTTTGGAGAAGAGAAGGCTGAGGGGGAATCTGATCAACACCTTGAAATCCTTCAAGGGTGGGTGTCAGGAGGATGGGGCCAGGCTTTCCAGTGGTGTCCAGTGACAGGACAAGAGGGAACTGGGACAAACTGGACCATCAGAAGTTCCACCTCAANGGAGATTGCATCCTCCCCTCCTTGAGGAAAATCCAGGTGGTGCCAGACGAGGCCACCAGGACTTCTCTTGAGTCTGGAATTAAGGAAGAATCAAGATTATCTGGAATTTTCCACGCTCACCAGCTCCATCAGCCCAGCTCCCTTGGGATATCGCTGACTCAGCTATTTCAGGCTTCTCCAACGCCCTCCACATCCCTTTTATGAAGGGAAAGAATAAACTTGTTATTTTTGTCCTGTTTACCCCTATTTTGGGTGAAAGATTCTCGGGCCTCACAGTCCTATGACTGGAGCTGGGATCTGCTCCATCTGCTCCATCCCCTGACGTTTTGCCTGGAGTTAAAGCCCTTTTTTAGAACTTCCCTGTGTCCCTGTGGGAAGAGGCAGCAGATCCTGCGCAAAAAACCATCCTGGAGGTGAGAAACAAAAATTTTGGTTAAATTATATGGAGGAAAACACAAGGGGAAACACCATGTGCTGCTGCGTCTCCCTTTTTAAGAGAAAGAAATGGGAAATTTGGGGCAAATCCACTCTTTGCAACACAGGAGATTCCCTGGATGCAGAAAGGGGGGCAGGGGCCAGCGGGGCTGCTCCTCCTGAGGTAAAAGCAAACTTTTTTTTGGCTTCTATCCCAAAATCTGCTTCATTTCAACTCATTCTCCAGCGTGATGGGCAGGGAGAGGCGTGGGGACGGAGCAGCACCAGCTCCCCCAGCCTTCCCATGGGATTCCCAGGGTCTGAACCCTCCTTCCCTGCCGGAAAACGGTGAATAGATGAACCCAGGGAAGAAGAAAGATGGTTTTTCCCCCTTCCTGCTGCTCTCACGCAAGGTTTTAGGTCATTCTGGGCAGGAATTCCTGGCAGGTTTTGCTCTGTCTTCAAAACAGGGAATGTTGGGAATCTCAAGCCCCTTTAACTCTTCTCTCCATGGTCAAGGAGCCCAATTAGTGGCCGAAATCAATGCCCTGACACGGCTGGAAAAGGGATTTCCCAAGACTCCTCCAAGAGAAACATCCTCTGCTGTCCAGGGCAGGGGGATTTTCTTCCCAACAAAGGGAATCTGCCAGCGTGGGAGCTGTGAGGAGCTGGGATGAGGATGTGGGGACACCCCATCCACCCCCCTCTGGCAGCTCCAGGGGGGAATTAGGAACCTGGTCCCTTCTAGAGCCACTTCCTAACGGGACACTTTATTAGTTTGGATCAATAGGAAGTTCCTCATCTGAGGAAAGATGGATGGGGAGATGTTCTGTTCAGGTGGACTCGGTGGTTTATGATGTTTGAGCTTTGTTTCTGTCCTTCAGTGTCAGGATGTGTCTTTCTGAGGTGAAAAATGTTGGTGCAGGAGACAGCGTGAGCGTCCTGGGGTATCCGTGGGGTCCAGGAGGTCTGTGGTTTGGGTTCCTGACCTTCTCACCTACCCAAACCAGCAGATCTTCCTGTTTTCAAACTTCAGGTGATGTTTGGGGACAGGACTGGGTCATCATCATCACTCATCAATGACCTGGATGAAGGGATGGAATGTCTCCTCAGGAAGTTTGGTGGTGAGACCAAACTGGGAGAGGACAGCAGAAGGCTGGGCCACCATCNTTCAGAGAGGGGTTGGGAGCAAACTAGTGGAACATTTTAGACCTTCAGAATGATGGCTCTGAGATGTTTCACCAAGAACAACCCAAACCCCAAGCAGTTGGAGAAAAACTGCGTTCCCTTTGAGGTGATTTTTTCCCTTTTCCTTGATGGGAACAAAAGGCGGGAATCTGAGGGCTGCTCTGCCTCAGAGGTTACAGAGACAAAGAGATGCCAGGGAGGAGGAGATTGCATCCTCCCCTCCTTGAGGAAAATCCAGGTGGTGCCAGACGAGGCCACCAGGACTTCTCTTGAGTCTGGAATTAAGGAAGAATCAAGATTATCTGGAATTTTCCACGCTCACCAGCTCCATCAGCCCAGCTCCCTTGGGATATCGCTGACTCAGCTATTTCAGGCTTCTCCAACGCCCTCCACATCCCTTTTATGAAGGGAAAGAATAAACTTGTTATTTTTGTCCTGTTTACCCCTATTTTGGGTGAAAGATTCTCGGGCCTCACAGTCCTATGACTGGAGCTGGGATCTGCTCCATCTGCTCCATCCCCTGACGTTTTGCCTGGAGTTAAAGCCCTTTTTTAGAACTTCCCTGTGTCCCTGTGGGAAGAGGCAGCAGATCCTGCGCAAAAAACCATCCTGGAGGTGAGAAACAAAAATTTTGGTTAAATTATATGGAGGAAAACACAAGGGGAAACACCATGTGCTGCTGCGTCTCCCTTTTTAAGAGAAAGAAATGGGAAATTTGGGGCAAATCCACTCTTTGCAACACAGGAGATTCCCTGGATGCAGAAAGGGGGGCAGGGGCCAGCGGGGCTGCTCCTCCTGAGGTAAAAGCAAACTTTTTTTTGGCTTCTATCCCAAAATCTGCTTCATTTCAACTCATTCTCCAGCGTGATGGGCAGGGAGAGGCGTGGGGACGGAGCAGCACCAGCTCCCCCAGCCTTCCCATGGGATTCCCAGGGTCTGAACCCTCCTTCCCTGCCGGAAAACGGTGAATAGATGAACCCAGGGAAGAAGAAAGATGGTTTTTCCCCCTTCCTGCTGCTCTCACGCAAGGTTTTAGGTCATTCTGGGCAGGAATTCCTGGCAGGTTTTGCTCTGTCTTCAAAACAGGGAATGTTGGGAATCTCAAGCCCCTTTAACTCTTCTCTCCATGGTCAAGGAGCCCAATTAGTGGCCGAAATCAATGCCCTGACACGGCTGGAAAAGGGATTTCCCAAGACTCCTCCAAGAGAAACATCCTCTGCTGTCCAGGGCAGGGGGATTTTCTTCCCAACAAAGGGAATCTGCCAGCGTGGGAGCTGTGAGGAGCTGGGATGAGGATGTGGGGACACCCCATCCACCCCCCTCTGGCAGCTCCAGGGGGGAATTAGGAACCTGGTCCCTTCTAGAGCCACTTCCTAACGGGACACTTTATTAGTTTGGATCAATAGGAAGTTCCTCATCTGAGGAAAGATGGATGGGGAGATGTTCTGTTCAGGTGGACTCGGTGGTTTATGATGTTTGAGCTTTGTTTCTGTCCTTCAGTGTCAGGATGTGTCTTTCTGAGGTGAAAAATGTTGGTGCAGGAGACAGCGTGAGCGTCCTGGGGTATCCGTGGGGTCCAGGAGGTCTGTGGTTTGGGTTCCTGACCTTCTCACCTACCCAAACCAGCAGATCTTCCTGTTTTCAAACTTCAGGTGATGTTTGGGGACAGGACTGGGTCATCATCATCACTCATCAATGACCTGGATGAAGGGATGGAATGTCTCCTCAGGAAGTTTGGTGGTGAGACCAAACTGGGAGAGGACAGCAGAAGGCTGGGCCACCATCCAGCAAGACCTGGACAAGCTGGAGAGTTGGGTGGAGAAACATCTGATGAACTTCAACAAGGGCAAGTGTTGGGTGCTGCACCTGGGGAGGAAGAACCCCCTGCACCAGGACAGGTTGGGGGTGACCTGCTGGAGAGCAGCTCTGAGGAAAAA
>VXBW01004417.1:38303-54194 GCA_013400375.1 Thinocorus orbignyianus
ATTCCATGATTCTATGATGGGGCTTGGAGCAACCTGGGCTGGTAGGAGGTGTCCAAGGTTGGAACTAGATGATCTTGAAGGTCCCTTCCAACTCTGACCATTCCATGATTCTATGATGGGTCTTGGAGCAACCTGGGCTGGTGGGAGATCTCCTTGCCCAGGGTAGGGGGTTGGAATTGGATGGTCTTCAAGGTCCCTTTCCACCCAAACCCATCCATGATTTGATGCCTCCAGCCCCATGGATTGCCAGATGGGGCTGGCAGGACAATGGGGAGCCCAAGCCATGATTGCACAGCGAGGTTTTGCCCCCCCAAAACCCCACCCTGCAAACGAGCAGCTTGCTAATTAACTCAGGGCACTAATCACCAGAAAATCCTGCTGTGTGGGAGCCTGGGGAGCCCACGATGGGAGAGGGGGAGCTGCAGGAAGCCGGGTGTTTTCCTTCAGCTTCTTGTTCCGAGTTCCTAAAAGCGAGGGCTAATTGGAGAGGGAATTTTAGAGCCCAATTCACAGCTTATTTGAAAGAGATGAAGCTTCATCCCGCACGAAATCCCTCTCTCTTCTGCTTTTGGAACATCATTTGGGGCAGGAGAGGATGTTGTTTCCCAACCAACCTCCTTCATCCCTCTAATTAGGAACTAATTAGCCCCTGGCTATGGAATACGAGCGTGTGCTGCTGGATTATTGTTGTTGAGGAAAGACAGGATGGATCAACCACCCAACCGCTGGACCCAAATCATTCCTAGGTGGTTCGTGGGATGGGGCTGGACCCTTTGTGGGAGAGGATGAGGATGGCAGAGCAGAGGAGGAAGGGGAGGAAGGAGGAGGGATGGCACCGGCCTGAAGGAGAAGGAGAAGATCTTCAGTGAGTCCTTGAACAAGGTAGGTGGTTTCCAGGATCTGAAGGGAGCTCCAGGAGAGCTGGAGAGGGCCTCTTGGGCAGGGAGTGGAGTGATAGGACAAGGGGTAAGGGTTTAAATTGGAAGAGGAGAGATTTAGATGGGATATTGGGAAGAACTTCTTTGTTGTGAGGTTGGTGAGGCACTGGAAGAGGTTGCCCAGAGAAGTTCTGGAAGCCCCATCCCTGGAGGGGTTGAAGGCCAGGTTGGATGGGGCTTGGAGCAACCTGGTGTGGTGGGAGATGTTCCTACAGGGATGTTGGAACTGGATGATCTTGAAGGTCCCTTCCAACTCCAACCATTCCATGATTCTGTGATGGGGCTTGGAGCAACCTGGACTGGTGGAAGGTATCCAAGGTTGGAACTGGATGATCTTGAAGATCCCTTCCAACTCTGACCATTCTAGGATTCTAGGATTCACCTGGGTCAAGCCTCTACTTTCTGTGTTCAAATCCAAACAGCTTGTGAGCTGAGGCTGGGCGGGGTGGTTTTGCACAGAGGGGCTGGATATTATGGAAAACACAGGGAAAGTTTGGCCTCCAAGAGGCCTGGTGACAAAAAAAAACCCCTCCCTGATGCAAGAGGGGAGTTCCCAGCCCCTCTCAGACCAAATCCAAAGCAGGTTGGGTGCATTCCCATGCCATGAATTCCTCTGCCATCAGGGAGACGAAGCCTGACGCTATTAACGCTCCGCGAAAACCCACGACGGAGCCCCAGGAACTGGTTTCAGGCAACTTCAAACCCCAATCCTTTCTTTTTGTTGTCATTTCCAAGGAAAACAGGCCTGGGAGATGGATTTGACTACGGAATAACCAGCTGGGCTAATGAAAAGAAAAGCAGGAAAGAGTTGGCTGCAAGTTCTTCCTCATTGCCGGAGAAGAGCCGGAGCTATTCCCTCCCGGCCGCGGGCACGGGCAGAGCGGGTGAGATAAGATGTTTGCCTTCCTCCTGGGGTAATATTCCAGCTAATGCAAACAAACTGCTCACCAGGGAAGTTAAATACCACATCCTGCTGCTGCTCCCAAAGATCCAGCCCTCTTTTATTTCAAAAAAAAAAAAGAAACTAAAAGGTGTATCAGGAAATTCCACCCTTTCATTATTAATTCCGTACGATTTTCTCCCCTAAATCTGGAAAGAACTTGTTTAGTCTGGCTGTTTCTCAGGATTTCTTTCCTGTCTGGACACGCACATTCCCTGCTCCGGTGAATAAAGCTGAATTTTAATTGTTAGAGGTGGAAGGACTTGGGAGTGCTCATGGATTAGAAGCTCCACATGAGCTGGCAGCGTGTGCTGGCAGCCCAGAATCCAACCCCAGCCTGGGCTGGATCAGAAGAAGCGTGACCAGCAGGGCCAGGGAGGGGATTCTCCCCCTCTGCTCTGAGCTCCTGAGACCCCACCTGGAGTCCTGTGTNGGGAGAGGTGTCCCTGCCCAGGGCAGGGGGGTTGGAACTTGATGATCTTTGAGGTCCCTTCCAACTCTGACCATTCCATGATTCTATGAATAAGCAGGGAAGTGAGGTCACCGAGTAAGACGTTTCCCTGCAGTTTAAGGGACCCAAAATCCACGCGTCTCCGCCAGTTTTAGTTAACATTTAGCAGCCCGGGGGGAGATGAAGAGGAAACTTCTCTAGAAACAGCAAGAGCTGTGGAGCAAAGCTTCTGTCTGGAGCAAAACATTTCCAGTTACATCAAAAGAGCTGGCAACCAGCGGAGTCGCTAATTGCCTGCCGCGGCCGCGCTGAATCACCGCCGGTGGCGAGCCAATTCGTGGGATGCCACGTGGGTGCCAAGTTCTGAGCCACCAGACCTCCAAGAAATGTTTGCCAACAGCTTGATCTCCACTGCCTACCGCTTACCAGCAAGGAAAAGGGGCAAGCAGGGCAGTGACAACCCGTTTTCTGGATTTATCCCAGCAGATAATCGGCCTGAGTGATCCGCGACAGCTCCCAGCCGAGCTGCTCCAAAAGGATGCGTGTGCCGCCGGGAAGATGTTTTATTTATCAACTGGGCAGCCCCAAACTGCTCAGAACTCCTTTTTTTTTTATTCCTCCTGGTATCCACAGCGCTGTTTGGAGAGATGTTGGCAGTAACAAATCCCAGGGGAAGGCAGAAACCGTTCAATCAGGACTTGAAGCGGCGCTGAGTGCTAGGAAGTGGGAGTGAGGCGGAGGAATCCATGTTCTCCTTCCCGGGATCGCAAAAAGTTACTACTCCAGTTTTGCAGGTTTCTCTGGACACGCAGAAATTGATGGAAAAACTAAAGGCAAGAGAATTAAAGGTGAAGAAGAGGAATTCCCACTCTTTTTTCCTTACCTGATGATGGTTTCTGCCTCCCGGCCTCCTTCACCGGCACGACACCTCAGCGCTCCCCATCGCACCTCATCTGTGACCTCAAACACCCGAAAATGACCTATAAAAGAGGGATCAGGAGTTAGAATTTCACATCAAACTCTGCCAAAACCACGATGAATCCAAGGATTCGAGTGAAATCCCTAGAACTCCCTCTGAACAGGCAGCTCTGCCACCCAGGGGCTTCAAAATCTGCTGTCATCTCATCAAAATAAGTACACGGGGTGGCACTGGCTCGGATTTTTCCGTGCTGTTCTCACTCAGCTCTCTTCTTCTCCTGGATATCACGTTCCTATTTTGGGAGAAAGCTACGCTAGGACTACGTGGCAGCTATCAAATACTGGTATTGTTTTCCCCAGGAACACCAGGAGAACACAGCTCTGCCAGCCCCTTCTCGAGTGCTCTGCCACGGAGACGCCAAATTCGTTTCAGGTTGGGGCAAAGAGTCAGCCTCACGTGATGAGAAACCTGCAGCAGGAATGATTATCTCCCAGAATTTCCCAGGTTGGAAAGGATCTTGCAGATCATCCAGTCCAACCAGCAACCCACCACTAACCCACGTCCCTCAGCATCACAGCTTTTGAATCCCACCAGGGATTGTGACCACCGCTCCCTTGGGCAGCCTCTTCCAAGCCTTGATAACCCTTTTGGGGAAGAAATTTTTCCTAATATCCATCCTAAACTTTCCCTGGTGCAACTTGAGGCCATTTCCTCTTGTCCCATCACCTGTTCCTTGGGAAAAGAGACCGACCCTCCTTTGAGGGAGCTGTAGAGAGCAAGAAGGTCTCCTCTTCTCCAGGTTAAATAAAATACTGTTGGGTTTCTTCATTAACAGCTGGTGCTTGGCTCAGCAGTGACCAGATTAGGACTGGATGAGTTCCCACAGCTGCACGGCTCCATCATTCCATCGGGATATGGGGTTAGAAACACCACCCAACTGGCCAACCACCTCGGGTTGAGTTTTGGGAACTAGGAGGTGGATTAAGAGGGAAATTTGAGTTAACTTGAGCTCACAAGGTGGTGGAAAGAAGCCCTTGAAGTGTCTTCTCCTCAGAGTTCAAGGGGGTGAGGAGTAACAGGTTACAGCTGCTCTTCCCTCTGGACTGGAGCCTGGAGAATTGCTGGTAAAATCCCATCAAAGCCATGCCAGGGCATGAGTTGGGACTGGATGGGCGGTGGGACTTGGTTTTTCCTTCTCCTTTGTTCAGGAAAGCCATGGCTGGTCCAAGGATGGCTGATGACCAAGCTGAGGAAGGACGATGGCCAAGCTGAGGAAGGACAATGGCTGGGCCAAGGAAGGCTGATGGCCAAGCTGAGGAAGGACGATGGCCAAGCTGAGGAAGGCCATGGTTGGCATGAGGAAGGTCATGGTTGGGCCAAGGANGCGGATGGCGAAGCTGAAGAAGGACAATGGGCAAGGTGAGGAAGGCCATGGTTGGCATGAGGAAGGTCATGGCTGGGCCAAGGAAGGCCGATGGTGGGGCCAAGTAAGGCCATGGCTGGCATGAGGAAGGCCGACGGCTGGGAGAAGGAAGGCTGATGGCTGAGATGAGGAAGACCACGGCTGGTTCCCACTCAGGGCAGAAACTCTCCCTCAAAGCCCCAGCTCAGGCCCCTGGTTCCCTCAGGGCCAAATCCAGACCCCCGCCATTACCAACAGCGGCCTGAGGGGAAACCGGGGCAAGCAGGCAACAGGTCTACCCCGACACCCCCTTCTTCCCAACCCCCTCTCCCCAAATCATGGCGGGGGGCGCCTTCCCTGAGGAGAAACCCCCCATCCCAGCGCCGTCCCCCCGCAGAGGGAGGTGCTCCGCGCCGCCCTCCTCCATCCCCGTTCCCCTGCCCGCCTCCTCCTTCTCCTCCTCCTCCTCCATTGCCGCCGACAGCCAGGGGGGGAAGAGGCGCAGGCGGCTCGGCGCTGCGGGAGAACAGGCAGGTCTCTGGGAAAGAAGGAAGGAGGGAAGAAAGAAAAAGCCGGGGGGTTGTGGTGGAGAAGGGGAAGCCGAACCCTCTCCTCCTTGGCCTCCCTCCCCTCAGCGGGGCGGCGGTAACGGCGGAGCCCAGGCCGGCGGCGGCGGGGCGGGGGGGCCAGGCCGGCGGCGGGGCGGCCCCGGGGGGGGNGGCGGCCTCGGGGTGTGGAGGAGAGGGGGGAAAATGGAGACCCCGGGGGGGCTGAGGAGGCGTTTTGCTTTGAAATGGATTGGGAAAGGGGAGCATGGAGACCGGGCAGCCGCCAGATCCGGCTGGAAGCCGCCCCCATCCTGCTGGAAGCCGCCCCCCGGGCCCTGGGTTGGAACGGGGTGGCGAGCGGGGGTCTTCCCCCTTCCCCCCCCGCCTCACCGCGATATGCCGCCACTATCGCGACTTAATTCCCCTCATAACATCAGAGGGGGTGTGTGGGGCATGGATTTCTGTCATATCCTGAATTTCGAGCTTGTGGACGCCCCAAAAAAAAGAGCTGGAAGGGAAGGGGGAGAAGGGTGGTAGAAAGGCTGTGGGAGCGTGCAAAGCGTAAAGAGGGGTTGGTCTTAAATCGTTGCAGAATTAGGCAAATGAAAGAGTTTGGCCTGAAATAGTTGCTCCCTGAGCAGGCGAAGGTGTGGGGTTTGTGTTAATTTTGGGGTTGGGTTGGGTTTTTTTGTTATTATTATTGTTATTTTTACAGCGCAGCGTCTGCTGTCACTCCCTTAAATCAGGTTGGAGGAATGAGATAAGATTATGATACGAAATGTATAAAAAGATCAGCCGAAACAGAAGCAGAATGTGCTTTTTTCATTGAAAAAAACCCAAACCAAGCCAGTTCAGAAGTACCAGGAACAGGTTTTAAACCTTTTATACTCTTTTTTATACAGAGAGGGCTCTTCCATACAGCTCCATGCACTTTGCAGGGCTCACGGAGACAAATTTGGAACAGTATTGTTGTGCCAACGTGTGGTTAATACTCTTTTTATACCTTTTATACTCATTTTTGTACCTTTTATACCCTTTTTTACACCTTTTATACTCTTTTTTGTACCTTTTATACTCCTTTTTACAGCTTTTATACTCTTTTTTACACAGAGAGGTCTCTTTCATGCAGCTCTATGCACTTTGCAGGGCTCACGGAGACAAATTTGGAACAGTATTGTTATGCCAACGTGTGGTTAATACTCTTTTTTGTACCTTTTATACTCTTTTTTACACCTTTTATACCCTTTTTTACACCTTTTATACTCTTTTTTGTACCTTTTATACTCTTTTTATACAGAAAGGGCTCTTTCATGCAGCTCCATGCACTTTGCAGGGATCACAGAGACAAATTTGGTCCTAAAGTTGGTAGCCAAGCACAATTTGGGCAGAGTTTTAGCTCAAGCAAGCAGCTGCAGCAAGAGGAGGAGGAAGGCAGGTACGCAGCGTAGCAGAGAAATACTTTGCCTCTTCTGAGCTTTAAAGAAGTTCTTTTAAAGTAGCTCCGTGCTGTAGGCAGGGGGAAATAAAAGCAACCAAAAACGCTGAATTGCAGACTTCCAGGCATATGGGGAGGGAAAAAAAGGCCTGAGTCTTGGCGTTATGCTAATTCACACCAGCGGGAGAGAGGGTGACTCCCCTCCCAGCTCTTTCATCAGGCTTTGACTCCAAGGAGAAACAGTTTTTCCCATGCTGAGAAACTCTTCTCAACAAAATCTGGCGGGTTTTGGCCGCCTTGTGAAGCTCTCAAGCTGGGCTGTTAGGAGTGACACCTCTCCCTAGAGCAGGTTGCTCCAAGCCCCATCCAGCCTGGCCTTAAACTATTCCAGGGATGGGGCATCAACAACTTCTTTGGGCACTGTTGGCAGTTGGAAGGAGCTGCTAAAACCTGCTGCTGGGGAAGTTTGAGCAGCTGCAGAGCAAAGCCACAGCTCTCCTTGGTTTTGCCTTCAAAGACTCAGGGATATGTTCCAGCCCGCTGAAATGTGGGAACTGGCGGGGAGCAACCAGTTGGAAGTCCCAGTTTGCGTTTGGGAGAGCTGGATACTTGTGTTTGGGTGTTGTTTTCTTTGTCTTCCTGGGAGAAGCTGTTCTTTTTCTCGCTGCTCATGCCGTTGCAGGCTGGGTTTTTCCAAGCTGATGATTTTCCTCTTGGCTTGGGGCAGGTATTTGCTCCCAAAACTGGGACTGTAAGGATACGTTGTGCCGGTTCCCGCTTGCTCGGTCTTTTCCTAGAGGAACAAAATAACCCAGAGGAATTCAGCAAAGTCTTCAAGTCTTGTGTTTTGCCTTTTGCTTGTGGGGAAGCGAGGTTGTCTGGGTTTGATTTGGGTGGCATCAGGAGAACCTTTGGGCCTGGCCATGGCTTCTTTCCCCGTTGTCACCTCCAGCTGAAGTTGGTGGCTTGGGTAAGGGTATCCGTGTGTCCTCAGGGATAGCTGAGATGAAGCCTGACCCCGTTCCTGCAGCTGAGCCTTCCCTGCTGGGATATTCTGTTAGGAAATGGCCAGGCAGTTTCTGGAATCTAAACCCCAGCAGGTTTATGGAGCACTGGATTATTCTCCGGAGCGACTGCTGGAGAGCGGATTGTGTAATCTTGGAAATTTCCTGTCAGGAAAGGAGCTTGGAGATTTATGTTTCCTTTTGGAAGAACTGGCTAATTCCCATAGGATGGGTCAAACTCGGTGCTGATCTTGCTTCACTCCTCCTCGTTCTTGCCTTCGGAATCTTTTGTTTGCTTGTCTGTCCCTAAAAGCCCCATCGGCATGGACTGGGAAGGGCTGGAGTTAACTGGGATGGGGTGGACGTGGCTGTTTCTTGAGAGCCAGGAGGAGAACCAGAACTTTGGAGGTGAGGTTCCTGGTGTCATCATGCGAGGAGAAGACCACTGGCCCCAGAGGGAGGAGAAACTGGGAATCCTGGCACGGTCCCAGGCAGGAGCGATATCCCAGGGGGAGTTGAGAGGACAGGCATGAGAGGACCTTTTCACTCTCCAGTACATCCTCAAGGAGAGAGAAGGAGCTGTTCTCTCTGCAAGCTTGTAGGTATTCAAACTTCTGGGAGATCCAATTTGTGCCTGAGCAGCACGATCCACTTGAATTCCTAAAACCTTTCATGGAATAATCGGATTGCTCCCGTGTTCAGGGAAGATTGTCAGGGAAGAAGTGATTTACTCTTCCAAAAACAGTGATTTAAGTGGATAATAGCCATTAGCTTGTTAGAACTAATGACTTTCTGTCTCCAGGAACCTTCTTTAGGACTCCCAATCCTTAAAGAGCCACGAAAAAGGGGATCTATGTGACAAGCCAAGGCATTTTCATGGCTGTTGTACTTTTTTTATGGAAAGAGAATGGATCAGGGGGTGAAAACTAATTAATTTGAAGGTCAGAGGCATCCTGGGGTGCAGCAAGAAGGGCACGACCAGCAGGAGGAGGAAGGTCATCCTCCACCCCTGCTGTGGCCTGGGAAGATCCCAGCTGGAGCACTGGGCTCCCCAGTTCCAGAAGGACAGGGAACTGCTGGAGAAGGGACAGCAGAGGAGCACCAAGAGGATGAGGGGTCTGGAGCATCTCTCTGGTGAGGAAAGGCTGAGGGACTTGGGGCTTTGGAGTCTGGAGAAGACTGAGGGGGGATCTGATCAGTGCCTTGAAATCCTTCAAGGGTGGGTGTCAGGAGGATGGGACCAGGCTTTTCCAGTGGTGCCCAGTGTCAGGACAAGAGGGAATGGGCATAAACTAGAACGTGAGAAGTTCCATCTCAACATGAGGAGGAACTTCTTCCCTTGGAGGGTGCCAGAGCCTTGGCAGAGGCTGCCCAGAGTGGTGGTGGAGTCTCCTTCTCTGGAGACATTCCAATCCCACCTGGAGATGTTCCTGTGGGACCTGCTGTGGCTGGAGCTTCTTTGGCATGGGCTTGGAGTAGATGTTCTCCAGAGGTTCCTTCCAACCCCGTAGCCTTTTGTAATGCTCTGCTCCTTCGTCAAGTGTGGTTGAGATCTCCCTGGTGGGAAAGCCCAGCAGAAGCAGCAGAGAGCGGGTCCCTTCCCCTTGGTGGCTGGTCCCCAGCTCCGGAGGAGGCCGGGAGCAACTGGGAATGTTGGATTTCCCAGTCAGTGGCTGTAGTGGGTATCTGTAACAGGATGATCTCAAACAGATGATCCCTCTGGGACAGGGGCAAGGAGAGACCAGTCGTTTGCACAGTGATCCAAGAAAGTTGATTTATTTTGTTTAGGAAGGGGGTAACGACACAGAATTCCAGAAAAAAGGATCCACAGTAGGAAAATCAAGCTTTATTGGCCAACCCAACTGTGGGGACAGGCTTTTGAAGCTGGGAACTTGACTTTGCTCCCCTCACCCTCTTGTTCTTCGCTGCCTCTGGAGCTTTTCATCACACATATTGATTCACACAGGCAGGAGGAAGGGGAATGTTATAAAAATTCCCAAAACCAGGAGGAGCTGGCAAACATTCAGGTCTTTTGAGATGTAACCCTCCAGTTTGGAGAATTCCTCGGCGTGTCAGGATTCCTGGATTTGAGTAGAGATCTGCAGGGGGGAAAAAACCACAAATCCTGGTGTTAACAGTCGTGTGATGTGTGGCAGAGGTTGGGCTGGATCAGAGGAGCTTGACAAAGGATTTGTGATGCCTTTTGGGATTCCAAACAGGGATTTGATGAGGTCGGGGATGAGCTGGCAGTGTGGCTAATGACACCAGGCTTCTGCAGCTGAAAGGGAAGCCCAGCCTGCTTTCGGATAACTAGATTAGCTCATAAATTTTCATGGAATTGATGGCTTGTTTTATCTTTTCCCTTTTTCCACCCGGGCAGCTCAGGAACATAAGGAATGGCTGCCTTCAAAAGAGCAGGAGGCTTTGAACAGCAAGTAAGGAGGGAGCTCCTCGCCGCCTCTGTGGGGCCGTGTCAGGGTGACAACATCCCCAAAACAGCCTCCTCTGCCCTTTGGCCCAATCCTGGTACAACTTTGGGGCTTGGAAGGGAGTTGACATGATTTCTCTGTGGATTTGGAAGTGTTCAAGGCCAGGTTGGATGGGGCTTGGAGCAACCTGCTCTAGGGAGAGGTGTCCCTGCCCAGGGCAGGGGGGTTGGAACTTGAGGATCTTGAAGGTCCCTTCCGACTCCGACCATTCTGTGATTCTGTGATTTTGGGAGGGTTTTTTTATCTCAACAACCTACTGAAGCATCTTCGTTTCTTTCTTCCTTCTTAAATACGTTCCTGTAAGTGTCACTAATCCCTGTATTGGTTTTCCTTTTGAAATGGGAATGAAAGGTTTGGATTCTTTACCATCTGGGTTGTTTTCCAGTGGCAGAATCCCGCTGCCTTGTTCAAAACCCCTCCTTGGCTTGTGTATTTTCATAGAATCCTAGAATCCTAGAAAGGTTAGAGGTGGAAGGGACCTTCAAGATCATCAAGTTCCAACCCCCCTGCCATGGGCAGGGACACCTCTCCCTAGAGCCGGTTGCTCCAAGCCCCATCCAGCCTGGCCTTCAACACTTCCAGGGATGGGGCATCCACAACTTCCCTGGGCAACCTGTTCCAGTGCCTCACTACCCTCACAGCAAAGAACTTCTTCCTAAGATCTCATCTAAAGCTCCCCTCTTCCAATTTAAAACCATTCCCCCTCGTCCTGTCACTAGACTTCCTGACCAAGAGTCCCTCCCCAGCTCTCCTGGAGTTCCCTTCAGATCCTGGAAGGCTGCTCTAAGGTCTCCCCGGAGCCTTCTCTTCTCCAGGCTGAACAGCCCCAGCTCCCTCAGCCTGTCTCCATCCCTCTGATCATCTTGGTGGCCCTGTGCTGGACCTGTTCCAACAGTTCCATGTCCTTTCTCTGTTGAGGACTCCAGAGCTGGACACAGGACTCCAGGTGGGGTCTCAGGAGCACAGAGCAGAGGGGGAGAATCCCCTCTCGTGACCTTCTGGCCGCTCTTCTTTTGGTGGATCCCAGGCTGGGGTTGGTTTCTGGGCTGCCAGCGCGCACTGCCGGCTCCTGGTGAGCTTCTCCTCCAGGAGCACTCCCAAGTCCTTCTCCTCAGGGCTGCTCTCCAGCCATTCTCTGCCCATCCCAGTTTTGTAAATCATGGTTATTTTTCTCCAGTCAGTAGCACAGTTGGATATTTGTGGAGTCAATCAAGTGTGATCAAGCGGGTTACGTGCTAAGTACAGCCCTGGTCGAGCCAGAAGTGATTCCTGCACTTACCGAGGAGGTTTTGGGAATGCTGAAATAGAGGAAAACGTGTCTGTGGTTGGCCTGGAGGAGGAAAAGCAGCGGGGAAACGTCGTGATAACAGCTTCTGGGAACAAACAAGCCCAGTCCTTCCTCTTTGCCTTCTTTATTTCTGGAATTACACGTCTCTTTCATATTGATTAGTACCCAAAAGAATGGAATTAGTCACTGCTTCTCCCTTGCCCACACAAATGGAAATATCCATTTGCTCTGGGAGAGTTTTCCAGGCAGCCACACGGCGCTGGCAAGAAGGGAAAGGCTTCGGAGCTGAGCAGAGTGAGAAAGAAAAAACCCCCCAAAGGCGTGGGTACGTGCCTGGAAAACGTGAAGGGATGTGGTGGGTTCCTTCTGCTGCTTGGTTTATCCTGGATAATACCTGTGGGATGTGGATGAGTTCTGGTTTAGGAATCCTAGAATGGTCAGAGTTGGAAGGGACCTTCAAGATCATCAAGTTCCAACCCCCCTGCCATGGGCAGGGACACCTCTCCCTAGAGCAGGTTGCTCCAAGCCCCATCCAGCCTGGCCTTAAACACTTCCAGGGATGGGGCATCAACAACTTCCCTGGGCAACCTGTTCCAGTGCCTCACCACCCTCACAGCAAAGAACTTCTTCCTAAGATCTCATCTAAATCTCCCCTCTTCCAATTTAAAACCATTCCCCCTCATCCTGTCACTAGACTTCCTGCCCAAGAGTCCCTCTCCAGCTCTCCTGGAGCTCCCTTCAGATCCTGGAAGGCTGCTCCAAGGTCTCCCCGGAGCCTTCTCTTCTCCCGACTGTCTCTCTCAGCCTGTCCTCATAGGAGAGGTGGAAGAAAATAATCAATCAAAACCCAAGATGCTGTTTCTGGTGTAGATGGGAATCTTGTTTGCCAAGAAAGCTGAAGAGTGTTGTGGTATTTTTTTCCAAATCAGACTCCATCTGGATGCACAGCCTGGAAGAACAACGGCAAAACATCCCGTTGATCATCCTCTGGCTGTTGGCCATCTTGGCAGAGAGGGTTGGGAAGGATGGTCAGGAGGCCCAGGAGGGTTTTTCTAAAGCCAGAGAGGCCACGAGAGGATGAAATTGTCTTCCTTGGGTGGAAAGTTGGGATTTTGGGGGTTCCTGGGTTGACTGAACCCTGCAGGACAACCGCTGAGGGAGACTTCCCTGGATCTGGCTGGGGGTGGTCTGTGGTGGAGACAGCATCCCGGCAAATTGAGTCACCAGGCCTGAAGTTACAACTTTGGGTCCATTTGGATGCTCTCAGGATGGTGGGAAAGTTGAGGTTCTAGGCACGGGGACTCTAGGCATGTCTCTAGACTACCTGAGTTGCTTTGTTTCTCCAAGAGTTTCAGGATACAGCCCGGGGGTGTTTCTTTTCACTGACTGGTTTTGCTTCTCCAGTTTTATGGATGATTTCAGGGAATATTTGCCACGAAACCAGGTGAAAGAGTGGAACAAGACCTTGCTTTTCTTGGAAGTGCTACAAGAGAGATGGATCGATCTGGGCTGGGAAATTCCCCACACCCAGCTTTTTATGGAGCCTGGTCCTCCCTTCTCCATCACGGGGGAAGATTCCTGAAGGAATCAAACTCCCAAGGGTTGCTGTTTGATTTTCCCTAAGAGGAAAATACAGAGGAGGAAGAGGAGAGCGGAGTCACCTGGGCCAAAGCCACCTCTTCCCAGGCTGTCTCCGTGCCCGGGAAGCCCCTGGGATGCAAACAGGCAGGAAATTCTGGAAAAGCAGCCAGGGAATGGAAGTGCCAGCTGCTTGCTGGCAAAAAATAGGGTTTTAATCATCCTCCTCTGCTGGATGTTTTGCTCGACGCTTCCAGGTCTGGGAAATCTGGTAAATTCTGGTCTGGAAAGGACATGGAACTGTTGGAACAGGTCCAGCGCAGGGCCACCAAGATGATCAGAGGGATGGAGACAGGCTGAGNGTGTATTTGCATAGCAAGGAGATGGCTGAACTTCCCAAGAACTTGGATATTTGAGAGTCTAATCCCAAAGGAATACTTTATATTCCCAAGTATCATCTCCCAAGATGATACCCTCATTTTTTTCCCCTCATTTGTTGAATGAAATGTCCCAAGAACAGTCATTGCGTCGATTCAGAACTACTTTGATGTTCCTCAAACTTCTGAGGAGAAACTACTCTTCCTTACTGGAGCCTTGTGGTAAATTTGGGATATTCTGGGAAGGATTGAAAGCATTGAATTGATTCCTGTGAGGCTGCTGGCTTGGTTCTGTGGGATCAGGGCCTTTTTTTTTTTTGTCTCTAGACTCCTTAAACCTTGATCATCAGCAGATTAAGTTCTCCAAAGCTTTTCCCGCCTCTTTGGGTGGCTCCACATCTGTCAAAGGCCTAAATCTCCTACAATGAAACTGCTCAGAACACTGCCAGCTCATTTTTCCTTAATATATCCTTAAAGCTGTGGAAATAATGGATAATCAGAAGGGGCTTAGTTTGCTATTTTAGTCCAAGCAGGTCGGTACTTGCTAATTTGAGTCCTCGGAAAGGTAGGTTTTATTCTGATGGAAATGAAGTTCTTGGACTGAAATGAGTTGGTATGAATGGGATCTGGCCCAGGGTCTCTCCTCCTCATAATGATTAGAAATCCCAATGGAATGGGTGTTCGTCCCTGTGAAGGATTAACAAGATGTTGGGAAACAAAGAGAAGGCTTAGATTACGGTGAGAAGAATGTTGAGTAGGTGGTGGCTCTCAGGATTCCAGGTTTCTCATCATCAGGGTGTTTCATACATGGGAATAAAGACCTTGTAGGTCTATTTCTTCTGTAGGTGGCCTTTCATGGAATCCTAGAACGGTTGGAGTTGGAAGGGCCCTTCAAGATCATCAACTTCCAACCCCCCTGCCATGGGCAGGGACACCTCCCACCACACCAGGTTGCTCCAAGCCCCATCCAACCTGGCCTTCAACACTTCCAGGGATGGGGAAGCCACAACTTCTCTGGGCAACTTATTCCAGTGCCTCACCACCCTCACAGCAAAGAACTTCTTCCTAAGATCTCATCTCAATCTCCCCTCTTCCAACTAATGGGTTCACCCTCAGCCCTCTAGAACCTGGAAAGAATATTTGGAAAGAATATTTGCCAGTAGATTGGGAAGATTTGGTTTCCGAGTGGTTGTTGAGGTGGGCTTTGCTGGTCTTGATCACTTCTACGTGTAGAAAGGAGCCTGTGATGGCCCCTGGGATGTGATTTTAGGGGGGAAAAGTATTTCTTTCCAAATATTTCCAACTTATTTCGTTAGGAAATGGAAAGTGTTAAGTTGTTCTTTCAGCTCCTGGACCTAAATTGGGAATTGCATCGAAATCCATAAACAAATCTTTCACCTCTGAGCCCGGGCAGTAGCATTCCCAGGAACTAAAATAGAAGCAAAGTCAAAACAAACAGAAAAGAGGGATTTGTTATCCTGAAATCATTCTTTTCTCCTCCTTCTTTCCGTAGGTTCCTCAAAATTAGCACTATGACTGATGGAGACTACGATTATCTGATCAAACTCCTGGCCCTCGGAGACTCTGGGGTTGGAAAAACCACCTTCCTCTACAGATACACCGATAACAAGTTCAACCCTAAGTTCATCACCACAGTAGGGATAGATTTTCGGGAAAAACGAGTGGTAAGTTGGCTCCTACGACTGAGACTTCCCATTTTTTCCTTTTCTTTCTTTATTCCTTTCTCCTAAAGATGGATTTTATGTAGATTCATACTTCAGGGTAGAGCGTGGGTTGCTAATCCTTTTCCTGGTGTAGTTTTTGGATGAAAAACTCATGTTTAACCAACTTCATCTCCTCCATGACCATCTGACCCACCTTCTGGATGGCTGTGGGTGTGGATGTTGTCTACCTGGACATCCATAAAGCCTTTGATACCATCCCCCACAGCATTTTCCTGGAGAAGTTTGGGAATGTAGATGAGTGTACTCTTCACGGGGTGAAAAACTGGGTGGCCGTGCCCAGAGAGTTGTGATTCAAAGGTGGAATCTTGGTGATGTTCCTCAGGACCAATCTTCTCTAATATCATTCTTGATGATCTGGATGAGGGGAATGGGTTCACCCTCAGGAAGTTCCCAGATGACACCAAACTAGGTGGGAGTGTTGATCTCCTGGAGGGTAGAGGGACCTGGAGAGGTTGGATGGATGGACCAAGATGGATGGATGAGGGTAGAGGGACCTGGACAGGTTGGATTGATGGACCAAAGCCAGTTGTATGAGGTTGGAGAGGGCCTCTTTGTCAGGAAGTCTAGTGGTAGGACAAGGAGTGATGGTTTTAAATTGGAAGAGGGGAGGTTTAGATGAGATCTTAGGAAGAAGTTCTTTCCTGTGAGGGCGGTGAGGCACTGGAAGAGGTTGCCCAGAGAAGTTGTGGTTGCCCCATCCCTGGAAGTGTTGAAGGCCAGGCTGGATGGGGCTTTGAGCAACCTGCTCTAGTGGGAAGTGTTCCTGCCCATGGCAGG
>VXBW01004417.1:57912-72415 GCA_013400375.1 Thinocorus orbignyianus
ATTCCATGATTCTATGATCATTTGGGAGCTGGGAAGTGCTTCGAGAAGGTCGTTTCCTAGTGCTGCCCTAAATGGGGTCCTTGGAGCTTCAAATTTGGGGTGAAATCTTCAGGAAATTGGAAAGATAGGTGGTTTAGACTCTTTTAGGCATATTCTTGATAATCTTGTTCAGCTTTGGTATAATTTGAAGCTGTTGCCTCTTGAAAACTTGTGGAATTTGGCACTTCTTTGGCCTTATGATACCCAGGAGTTTGGGAAAAAGTGCTTTAGATACCGCTGTTATCTTTGTGGTGTGGTTTCTCCTTGTAAAGCAGCACCTGATTCCTTCCTGGGTTTCATTGAGGTGTTTCAGAGTGCTGGGAGGACAGAGGCCGACACATTTCCAGCTTGTTTTTTCCCCAGCAAAGAAGCTGAAGTGGGGATAAGGTGAGAATCCAGGGAGCTTTGTAAAAACAGCTCCATCGGATCGTATCTAACAGCGGCTTTTCTTCATCAAGAGGTTCCATCCTCCCACCAAACAGGCCCTGTCATCACGATTTGCCTCTGCATCACCTCATTGCCCTTAATTCTTCTTGTATTTTGGTAAAATAAATACTGCAAATCATTTTGGGGGGCCCTTTCTACTTCCTATTTGGAAAAATTCCCCTTGGCAAGGAAACGCACGGCAAGGAAACGCGTTTGGCACAAAGCAGTTGGCTGGGAAATCCAAGATATTTGGAGGTGGGGAGCAGGAGAGAGGTATTTTGAGTTGTTTTCTCAACAGTCTTGGTCTCTGAGGAGCTTCCAAGCTTCTCTTAACTCCTTTTTCCTTTGGTTTCCAGGTCAGCTGCAAGCCAATGCCTATTGTGAGAATCCGGATATTGTCTTGATCGGCAACAAAGCTGATTTGTCAGACCAAAGGGAGGTAAATGAAAGGCAAGCGAAGGATCTGGCGGACAAATACGGGTGAGCAAAGGCTGAGAGAAGCTAAATTCAGGCTAAAACTCTCTACTTTGTGTGGTTTAACTTGGGGAGGCTCCATCTGGAGCACTGGGAGCAGTTCTGGGCTCTCCAGTTCCAGAAGGACAGGGACGTGCTGGAGAGGGGACAGCAGAGGAGCACCAAGGTGATGAGGGGCCTGGAGCATCTCTCTGATGAGGAAAGGCTGAGGGATTTGGGTCTTCTGAGTCTGGAGAAGGGAAGGCTGAGGGGGAACCCAGAAATCCTTCAAAGATGGGTGTCAGGAGGATGGGGCCAGGCTTTTTCCAGTGGTGCCCAGTGTCAGGACAAGAGGGAACGGGCACAGACTGGACCATCAGAAGTTCCATCTCAACACGAGGAGGAACTTCTTCCCTTTGAGGGTGGCAGAGCCCTGGCAGAGGCTGCCCAGAGAGGTGGGGGAGTCTCCATCTCTGGAGACATTCCAACCCCACCTGGACACCTTCCTGTGGGACCTGAGGGTGGACCAGAGGGAAGAAGCTGGACTAGATGATCTCCAGAGGTCCCTTCCACCCCCATAGCTCATTGTACTACGTGTTAGAGAGAATTGAGTCTTGATTATCCTTAAAAACCCTCTCCAACCAACCTTTTCCTTTTCCCCATAGCATTCCCTACTTCGAAACCAGCGCTGCCACCGGCCAGAGCGTGGAAAAGGCGGTGGACACTCTTCTGGACTTGATAATGAAACGTATGGAACAGTGTGTGGACAAGACCCAGAGCTCCGAGGCAGCCAACGGAGGCAACTCGGGCAAACTGGAGTCGGTGAAACCCGAGGAGAAAAAGTGTGCCTGTTAAACTTCTCCTCCTCAAACTGTGAGAACCGAGGGAAGAGAATCCCTCAGAAGGCGGCTGACCTACCACCAAATTCCCACCGGCTCTCCGGAGCCCTGCACAGAAGCAAAATTCCTTTGTTTTCTCGGGATTGTGCGTCGTTTTGTTGGGGTTTTGTTGTGTTTTTTCTCTCCAAAGAACTGGGTTTTGGTGAGGCTCTCGTGCTGAAATGGTTCTTCCTGCTGTGGTGCCATCATCAAGGAAAACCTTCCCGCCTTTTTTTCCCCCCTTTCCTTTTCTCCCCCCCAGCCCTCATCTTTATTTTTTCATGGGATCAGGATACTCAATGGAGGAAAGTAGCTTTATTTTTGTAAAAAAATTAGGGAAAAACCCTCTTGTCTGCACACACTGGATGTTGAGTGGGTGGTTTTCCAGGTCTGGGCCATTTTCCCACAGAATCCTGTTTCTTTTTAGTATTTAATCTGCATCAGGGACCTTGTGTTAGAGATTTGAGAGATTTTGATGTGGCTTTTTTGGAAAAACCTTTATCCCTTGCAGGGATGCTGTGGATCTGGCCTGAATTCCTGATGGATGGGATGGGTTGTGTGTGTGTGATTTGGGTTTGGGGGGCATTTAATTGTAAAAAATATAGATATATATGTATAAAATTATCAGGGAATTGAGCAGCTTTGCTTGTGTTGCAAAGAATCCAAGCAGGAATTGGAGCCTTAGGGGGAAAAAGGATGGAGAGGGATATTATAATGCTGCAGGGACAGTCTAGAAAGAAGAGAGGGAAGAGAGAGAAACTATATTTTATGAAAGAACTTCTTAACTGTTAGCAAAAAACAAGAAATACCCCTCTTTAATTTCAGAAAACTGTCTTTTTTTCCTGCTTTTTGACTGAGTAACTGCTGAGAAAGGTAGGATTTGGGGAAAAAAGACAGAAATAGAGGGAAAAATAGAGAAAAATACTATATTTATAAGTGTAGCTGATTTTCAGGTGATAGTTAAAGGTTTATTTGTGTTCACTGAGCTTTAAGCTGCTTTGAAATCACTCGTGAGGGTGCAAATTTGGGGGGAGAGCAGCTCTTTTTACAAGTCAAGCTGGGTGCTTCCCCAAAACGGAGAATATCCCAGATTTGCTGCTGGAAAAAGAAAGAACAGGGGTTTTTTGCCTCCTGCCTGGCTCCTAAAGCCGTGTTTACTCCCTGATTTGACACGTTCCCGGGACAGATGGTGCCTCCGTTGGGTGAGGAATGGAATAGCTCTGGTTTCCATGCCAGGAATCTTCAAACCAGGGAAACCACAACCCTAATAGGTCTTGAATTCCATGAAAATGAAGATCTGAGGGAGCCCCCTGGCTGGCTTTCAAAGAAATCTCGCCTTTTCCAGCCTGGGATTCTCTGCCTGGAGAAGAGGAGTGAAGGAAGTTGCTGAGAAGAGTAAATTACCCCCAGTCGAAGCATCTTTGAGTATCAGTTACCTCGATTGATCCTTGATCCAGAAGGATCTGGTCTCTGGCACCCCCTAGCATCCATGGAGAGACCATTTAGGAATGTATGGAAAGGAACTTTTCTATCCCATGAGCTGGAAGAACTTCTCTCTGTTCCATCCAGGACCCACTTACGGGTTGGAAGGGCTTGCTTCTGCTTCTTCTGTAGCTCTTCAGCATCTCTGGTGGGATACATCCTCATCCCATCCATCCCACTAGGACTTGAATCCAGATAAAACTGAGTTTAGACGTGTTTGAGTGGGAATTAGTGCTGGGAATAACTAATTTTCCTTTCATTTCCTCTCTCCTTGCCTTTCTTGCCAGCAGCCCTTCAAGTTACCCAACTTTTTCTTGAATCCTTTCCTTAATCCTCTTGGCATGGCCCATGGAAATGTGCTGTTTCCAAGTAGGATAATGATGATGATGATGATTTGGAAGTGGCATTGACACCACCTGCCTTTACTGCTACTGCAGTGCCTCGACCAGTTTGGCAATGGGAGATGCTGGGAGATGCTGGGCAGGGAACAAACATCCTCGGGAACAAACCTAGAGACAGGAGGAGAGGTGGGAATACCTCGGGCTAACTGGAAATTGCAGGATAAGGGATGCTGAAGGCTTTAGGTAAGAGAAATTCCCTTAGAGGTAGCCGGCCAGCCCAGTTTGCCCAGTTGCTTGAGCTTGTGTGTAATGGTTGAACTGGGTTTGCTTCAAAGTCGTTTTGCTGGTGTAAAAACGCTTTGGCTACAGCTGGAATTTGCTTCTCTTAAGGAAACAAAAAGGATAAAAAGGGGAGTTGGGAGCTTTTTTTTAGGAAAAAAAGGAGGAAACCAGGCAAGAACTGGATATGATGTAGCAAAAGATACTTGAAAGCAGCTGCTCTTTCCTCCCTGGCTTGGTCATTCCCTAAAAACCAATTGCCTTAACTGTTTTCCAAAGGCTACATCTTCCTTAACGTTGACATTGTAGGTTTGAGTGTTGGAAGTGATGTCAAGCTGTTAAAACCAAGAGATTTCTTAAATTTTCTTTCCTTTATTCTTCACCTGGCTTCTAGGAGACCTGGGTTGAGGCATCTTTAAGGAGAAAGCCAACTTTTCCCAGCTCCTTTCCCATCTTCATTCTTCTAAACTCCCCCAAACCCTCGTAGAGCATGTTTTGTGTTGGGTTTTTTTGGTTTCTCAGAGGATGGTGTTGACTTGGGTCTGTTCTCTTTGAAGCTGGGCAGATGTTTCCTACTTTATTAGCAGGAATATTGGTATTATTTCCATCGGAACTCATTGAAAGGCAACAAGAATTGAGGTGATTCCTTGATGGATACCGTTACCTAGAGTTTGGGAAAGTAGACCCTGATGTTGACCATCCTCATCACTCAATAGGGCTTGAAGGGACAAATTGTATCTTAAAATAAGAAGCCTGTGGTGTTTTACTGGATTTACTTCCATGGTTCTTCTTTGGTTTTCCTCAAAGTATCTGTTTCACCTTCTGGATGAACACTTAAGCATCCTCTATCGATGACTTCAGGCCAGACCTAGACAGGCTGGAGAGGTGGGTTAGGACAAACCTCATGAAGTTCAACCAAGCCAAGTGCAAAGTCCTACACCTGGGAGGTGGCAAATCCAGGTTGGGTGGAGAATGGCTGGAGAGCAGCCCTGAGGAGAAGGACTTGGGAGTGCTCCTGGATGAGAAGCTTCCCAGGAGCCGGCAGTGCGCGCTGGCAGCCCAGAAACCAACCCCAGCCTGGGCTNGAGCAACCTGCTCTAGGGAGAAGTGTCCCTGCCCACGGCAGGGGGGTTGGAACTGGATGATCTTGAAGGTCCCTTCCAACTCTGCCCATTCCATGATTCTATGACTTCTGGAAGTGTTTCTTTCCGTTAAGGCTTCTTGTAGAGCATGGTTTTCGTTTCCTTTTGTCTCTCACCAGCTCTGTGCTGTGCCTAGTGCTCTGAGTGTGACTTGAAACTGTCTTGAACACAAAGAAGTCTCTTTTTTATTGTAATTCCTTTATTATTATCATTATAATTAGAGCGTGGCAATTGTTTCCCCGCTGTTGATGTCCCTCTGTTGTGCCAAAGCAACCCCGTGGCTTCCAACCAGCCCGTCCCCCCTCCCACCATCACTGGTGTCTGGGTTTGTGTGAAAACCAGCTGAGGAATGTATCCTGTGACTCAGTTTCTGCACTGGTATTTTCAGAATAAAAAGGAACCATTTTGCAAGCCCGTGGTTCAACTGGTTTGGGGAGTAAGGGCCCGGAGACAAAACCTAATTAGGCAGAATTAGCAAAACTGGTTGATGAATCAAGGAAAATGAAGGGAGGAGCGGAGATTTTTCAGGCTGGCAGAGGACTCGGTGGGTATCAGCCCCCATCCTGCCAGCCTGACTTCAAATTGAGCCACTTTTCCCCCCAAAAAAAGGGTGGGAAAGGACTGACCAGCAGCTCCTTGGTGAGGAAATGGTACAATTTACCAAATTCACCCTCTTAAAGGGTGAGAAGAACCCGGGGGGCACTTGCCCAAACACACACAACTTGGATTCTTGAATTCTTCAAGATGTTCTTGTTCTTTATTTCTCTTTCTCACGGCGAGGATTCAAAGACAGACCGTCTGTCATTCCCTTGGGGACACCATCTGGAAGCTCCCAAGGGATGCCACATCTCTCCAGTGGGAAGATCGTTGGCCGCTGCAGCACCTTTCCCAGTTTAGAGAGGAAAAATACCAGCCCTCCCACCTTCAGCTGTGGTTTTTCCCATGGGATTTCAGCCACTGGGAAGGCTCAAGGAGGAACTTTTGGGCAGAAAACTTAGTTATTTGCCATGGAAAGATTGGGTTTTTTTCCAGGAAAACAAGAGGCTGGGTGAACCCAGAGAAGGATCTGCTTCCTCCTTGCCCCGAGGACACGGTGACATCAAGCTGCTGCTACGCCTGAGAGGGCAGGACCCTGGCTCCAGCTCCAGCTCCAGCTGAGGAAGTGGCAGCTATCCCAGCGTGCCAGGTATCCAAAGGTTTCTTTTAGAATCTTAACCTAAATAAGAGTCACTTTAAGCCAAATCTCTGCCCCAGGGCAGGTCTGGCTGAGCCCATCCAGCCACCCAACACCCTCCAGGCATGGCCAGGCCTGCCTTTGCCATCTGGGCTGAGCTCAGCGCCTCTCTCATCAGCTCTCCCCTTCTTTCCAGGTTTCTTCTTCCACTCGGAGAAGAGGCAGCAGGTGGTGGAAGGTGCTTCGGAGTAACGAAGAGGCCGGAGGAGTTAGAGGTTGCAGCACAAAGTCCTGCCTTTAGCTCTCTTGCTTCCTCAGCCTGCTGAGCATCACGTAAGGGGACGATGCTCCTAAAGCTCTGGAATCTCCTGGGATGCTGTGGAGGGAAGCACAAGGAGGTGGAAGTCACTTAGACCTGGCTTAAACCCACCAGAACCATCTAGAAAATAACTCAGAGGTTTGTAACTATGGTCCTAGGGATGGAGGAGCTGACTGGGAGCAGAAACTGGTTTCCAGATCTAGAGGAGAAGCTCCTCCAGTTCATCTTGTAAGAGGATGATGCTCCTAAAGCTCTGGAATCTCCTGGGATGCTGTGGAGGGAAGCACAAGGAGGTGGAGATCACTCAGACCTGGCTTAAACCCACCAGAACCATCTAGAAAATAAGTCAGAGGTTTGTAACTATGGTCCTAGGGGTGGAGGAGCTGACTGGGAGCAGAAACTGGTTTCCAGATCTCCTCCAACCAAGGAGAAGCTCCTCCAGTAAAGTTCTGGCATCTCCTGGGGTGCTGTGGAGGGAAGCACAAGGAGGTGGAGATCACTCAGACCTGGCTTAAACCCACCAGAACCATCTAGAAAATAAGTCAGAGGCTTGCAACTATGGTCTTAGGGATGGAGGAGCTGACTGGGAGCAGAAACTGGTTTCCAGATCTACTCCAGCCAAGGAAAAGCTCCTCCAGTTCTTCCTGAACGATGTCCAGGCTTCTCCAGGTGCCCCTGGATGATGCTCTGAGCATTCCCCATGGTAAGAAGGAGTCAGGATCTGGGCTATCCCTGTCCCACCACTGGCTTCTAAGTTTGAAGCTCTACTTCCTTAGTTTAATTCCTTAGGAAATCACTGGAGGATGAAGTTTGCTTGTCCTCTGCAAGAGCTGTCCCCATGGAACCTCCTGAGATACTCACTCTGTCCCAACAGCTCTGGAAACTTTAGCCTTGGGCTGGCCAGACCAGAACTCCACTTTGTCCTTCAGCTCTTTATTCTGGAAGAAAAAAAAGAAGGAAAAGAAAACAAACCCCCTCTCAGTGAAACACAGGAGATGAGGGACAAGCCTGGATGCCAGCGAGGACCTGCTGCTCCTCCAGAAAGGTTCTTGGGTGGATTTTTGGGTGGTTTTGGGTTTCTTTTCTTCAATAAAAGATGTAGTGGAAAGAAATATCACCCTGACAGCGTCCTCCTGCCACAAGCCTGGCAGTGTGAAGGGTTCCCTTGGATATATCACCCTATTTTGGGATTTTACCTGTGCTTCCAGAGCAGTCAGCTTCTCTGTCAGGGTCTCGATCTTTTTGTCTTGGCTTCTGAGTTCGTTGTTCAGTTCCTCCGCCTGAGAGTTTGGAAATCAAGTTGGGAAGAGATTTGGAACCTTAATACATCAAAAAACGTCTCGTGTTGAGCAAAACTGGAGAGTTAAATGTCTCACAGTACCCAGGGAATTGCAGACCATTGAAGACCTTGGTCTTCTAGCATGTCTTTGAGGTCTTCTAGACCTCTTTGAGGTCTAGAACCTTCTAGACCTCAAAGTAATTGATGAATTGGTTGATGGAACAACTTCTCAACAGGTGGTGTCACATTTTTTCCTCAGGAGAACAAGTCTCCTCTTGTTGTACGTGCAGAAACCAGATCACAAAACCTGATCAGTGTGGGACATGACCGTAGCTGCTCGGGAAAAGCTGTTGGCTTTCCTGGTGGGAGCAGCTTGATGTGAAACCAGTTGCAGGGTGGGAGGCTCTGGCAGAGCAGCCCTGGGGCAGGGATACCTCCCACCAGACCAGGTTCCTCCAACCTGGCCTTGAAGCCCTCCAGGGATGGGGCAGGAACAGCTTCTCTGGGCAACCTGGGGCCAAGGTCTCACCAACCTCCCACCAAAGAAGTTCTTCCCCACATCTCATCTCCATCTTCCCTCTTTAAGGACTGAAAGGGGCTCAAAGGTCTCCCTGGAGCCTTCTCTTCTCCAGGTTGAACCCCTCCAACTCTCTCATCCTGTCCTCACAGCAGAGGGGCTCCAGCCCTTGGAGCATCTCCGTGGCCTCCTCTGGTCCTAGTCCAGCAGGTCCACATCCTTCTGCTGTTGGTGACCCCAGTCTGAAGGCAGCACCTCCCCAGCACACCCACCCAAGGCAAGAGCCCAGCGTCTCCCAGTTCTGACCTCCTGTATCATGCCCCTCAGGCTGTGGTGCTGCACCTGGATCACACGTTGGAGGTGGGAGATCTGCTCCTGCAGGGTGGAAAGCTGCCTCTGGAGATCCAGGCACCTGCAGGTGAGAGCAGAGCACCCCAGGGTTCAATCCCCAAGGAGTCGCTGAGCCACCACGTTCCCATCCCACCTCGGGAGCTTGGATGTTCCTGAGGATCCACAGCTGTCACCGAAGCACAAGAATCAGGGAAGACACCACCAAGTGGAAGGAAAAGTCCTGGGAATTTGAGTAGAATCACCCTCTAAGAGCTGCAGGCCATCAACATCTGTCCAGAGGGCTTGAGGCCACCACAGCAAATCAAGTTTCATGAGTTATTTTACTACCAGAAGCAACTTGAGCGAGTGATCGACTACTTTTCTACATGAAATAGCATCCCCCTTCCCCAGAAAGAGAGAAAAGCTCTTTTATCCCATGCATTTAGTCACCGTTTGCTGTCTTCATTCCTTGACATCATCTCTTGGAGCGTCTTTTCCAGCGCCATCTTCTTCTCCATCAGAGTTTTCTTTTCCTAAGGAAAACGAAGCGATGAAAGAAGTGGAATTACAACTCCTACCCTTTGGATAGCTCTGAAAACAGACCCAATTCAGCAATAACCACCCACATCAACATCAGCTGGAGATACCAACCGGTCTGACCTCTCGGAATCAAATCCCAGAGGGCTGGCAGTACTGGTTTGCCATAAGGAATGCTCCAAACTCTGTTAAAATCCCACTTCTTTCATTGAAGATCCAAAATTCTTAGGTCTTGTGGGACACCATAGAATCCTAGAATGGTCAGAGTTGGAAGGGACCTTCAAGATCATCAAGTTCCAACCCCTTGCCATGGGCAGGGCCACCTCTCCCTAGAGCAGGTTGCTCCAAGCCCCATCCAGCCTGGCCTTCAACACTTCCAGGGATGGGGCATCATTGATTTCATCCTTTTTATTCCCAATTCCCAACAGTTACCGTGCCCCAAACCCTGAAAATCCTCTTCCCAAGAGCCTGTGAAGGTTCCTGGTGCCGGGATGGATGGACAGGAGGAATGGATGGACATACCTTCTCCATCCTTTGCACGCGTTGCTCCATCTCCGTGATGCGGGTGCATTTTTCCCTGATGCCTTCGGCAAGGCGGTCGGCATCTTCGGAGCTTTGCCGGAGCTTCTCTTCTCGTTGGAGGTTGTAGGCCTGGGAGCAAAGAAGAATCATGGAATCATCTAGGTTGGAAGAAACCCTTGGGATCATGGAGTCCAACCATCTACCCTGCTCTACCAAGTTCTTCCCAACACCACATCAAAACCACTCTTAAATACATCCAGGGATGGGGACTCCACCACCTGTTCCAACGCCCAACCACTCTTCCTGGGAAAAATTCTTTCCCACTCTTCAGTCTAAAACTACCCTGTTGGAGCTTGAAGCCATTCCCTCTTGTTCTATCGCTAATTCCCTGTGAGAAGAGACCAGCACCAACCCCTCCACAGCGTCCTTTCAAGTATGAAGCCGTGCGGTGAACTCAGCAGATGGGTAGAGATGGAATTTCAGGAATTTCAAGCCAAACCCATGCCAAAAATCAGGAAAAAAACCCCAAATATTGTTAATTTTCCTATTTAACTTCCCCACTGGGCCACCAGAAGACGCTCAGTAGGTCCTGGGTTGAGTTTGCAGCACAGAGAGGCAAAGCCCACCTAGATACTTCCATGAACGGGATGGTCATGGCCACTCCGGGCAGATTCATACCTGGATTTGCTTCTTCTCCTTCTCCTGGCTTTTTTTCAGTTCTTCTGAGCGAGTCTGGTAGTTCTCATAGAGTTTTTGGGAGGCGGATCTGAGAGCCTGGATACCTGCTTCTCGTGTGGCTTCCAACTGGGAAGAGTCATTGTAGAGCACGGATATGTTGTGGTTTTACTAAATAAGTGATGTTATACCCTGAAAAATAAGCCCTCTCTACAAGATGTCAACTCCTGACGGAGCTGACCCTCCTGTCTCGGAGATGTGTTCCCAAAAAGCATCAATTTTCTTGCCTGCTAGAACAAGCAGAGTTTTGGAGCAGCCGGGAAAGCGATGCAGAATCCACCTCTTTCCCAAAGGAAAGGCTCCAGGGCTGCACCAGCTGGGACCTGACTCTTTAACTGGGCCTCCAGGCACCCAAATCCAGGTGAAACCATCCCAAAACCACCCCAAAGAAACCCCAAACACACCTTGATCTTCAGCACTTGGTTCTCCCTGCTCACCACCAGCAGCTGCTCTTCTGTCTCCTTCATGGTGGTCGCGACGGGGCGGCAGCTCCAGCCTTTGCTCTCCACCTCCTCCCTGTCTCCCGAGCTTTGAGGATGCTGCTGAGAGGGAATGTAATTTGAGGGAAAAAAATCTTAGAAAAACCAGTTTGAGCCATCAAACTGACTCTAAAAGACCTGGTTTCTTATAAAACAGCTCTCCAGGGAGCGAGGTCGGAGCTGCTCCCGAGCAGGGACACCTCTCCCTAGAGCAGGTTGCTCCAAGCCCCATCCAACCTGGCCTTAAACACTTCCAGGGATGCGGCTTCCACAACTTCCCTGGGCAACCTCTTCCAGTCCCTCACCACCCTCACACCAAAGAACTTCTTCCTAAGATCTCATCTCAATCTCCCCTCTTCCAATTTAAAACCATTCCCCCTCGTCCTGTCACTAGACTTCCTGCCCAAGAGTCCCTCTCCAGCTCTCCTGGAGCTCCCTTCAGATCCTGGAAGGCTGCTCCAAGCTCTCCCTGCAGCCTCCTCTTCTCCAGGCTGAACAGTCCCAGCTCCCTCAGCCTGTCCTCACAGCAGAGGTGCTCCATCCCTCTAGACTGTCCAACATTTATCCCTTAAAAGAATTACTCATAGTCTAAAGGTTGGAATAATTCCCGTTTCCAAACCTCCTGACTCCCCAGGGGGCTGCCTCTTTGCTCAAAACATCATGTTTCAGGTGGGTTTGTGTTGTTTAAAGCACTTTTCCCCTCACACAAACACACACCAAGGTGTTCACCAATGTGGGATTGGGGTTTGAGAGCCTGCAAGGAATGTGACCTGAAACGGCTCCGACTCCTGCCAGGAATTTTACAGGTTCATTTGTTAAAAATAAAGGACCACAAACAAAAGGACACCCTGTTCCTTGTTTTTAAAAGGGATTAAAACCATAAATCACTTCCTTTTCACCACAGAGGCTTTTCTTCAACCTCATTCTTCGTTGGAGCTGAGAAAAGCATAAGGATTTTCTTTAATTAGAACCTTTCCTCATCGTTTAGTTCTTCGTTACGGAATCCCGGAAGGATACGGGGATGGAAGGGACCTCTGGAGATCATCTAGTCCAACCCTCTCCCAGAGCAGGTCCCACAGGAACCTCAGAGAAAAGTTGAAGAACTTTTGGGTCTTTTGAGGCTGGAGAAGAGAAAGCTGAGGGGGGATCTGATCCTAGAATTCCTTCAAGGGAGGATGGGGAAGGCTGTTTTCCAGTGGTGCCCAGGGACAGGACAAGAGGAAATGGGAACAAACTGGACCATCAGAAGTTCCATCTCAACATGAGGAGGAACTTCTTCCCTTTGAGGGTGGCAGAGGCTGCCCAGAGAGGTGGTGGAGTCTCCTTCTCTGGAGACATTCCAACCCCACCTGGACTCGTTCCTGTGGGACCTCCTGTGGGTGGATCTGGTTGGAGTAGATGATCTCCAGAGGTCCCTTCCAACTCCGTATCACTCTGGGATTCTGTGAAACAGTTTCCTACTGAAGCAAAGAAAGGAAGAGAAGAGCTACGGCTGCAGAAATACCTTCCTCACGTACTCGGCTTCCTCAGTGATTTGGGAACAGGAGGATCCATAAAGGACGTAGTTTCCCTCCAAGCCGTGGTCTTCCCGGGTGATTTGCTCGGTGAGGAGCAGGGTGGTCATCACTATACGTGCCTTTTGCTGCTCTGGATGGGCAAGAGGAGAAAGAGAGAGAGGCTTAAAGAAATCATGGAATTGTTTGAGTTGGAAGGGACCTTCAAGATGATCGAGTTCCAACACCCCCTGCCACGGGCAGGGCGATTTCCCACTAAATCCCAGAATTGTAGGGGTTGGAAGGGACCTTCAGAGGTCACCGAGTTCAACCCCCTGCCAAAAATAATCAACCTGATTGTTTATTTTGGGGAAGATTTGGGGAAAAGAGACAATTTCACACATTATTTTCCCTGAAAATTTCAATTACCTGCAGCCAAATCCTCTGCTACTTCAGATTTTCAGAGATTCCCAGGCAGAAAATCAGGGAATAACTCCACACACACACACGTACACAGTTTAAGACCAACCCAAAACTTCTTCCCTCCGCCGGCGAAGTCCCTAAATTGATTCCACAAACTCATTCCACGCTGGGCTCTGTCTTCCCAGTGACTCCGGTGGAGCAGAACTGGTTTTGATCGGGTTTGTGAGGCCTGACCTCGATGCCAGAAGCACAAAACTTGAATGATACCATAAAAAAACACCTTCAAGGAGGGAATAGATGGGAAATAAAGATAATAATCCCATTTTCCCCCTTTTTTTTTCAGGGAGAATGAAGGCCCGAGCACTTTCGGCTGGGTTTACGTTGTGCAATGGTGACACCCTGTGTCAGAACCAAGACGCCGCTTCCCAGCCCCGTCTCCCTCCTCAGGCAACGCTGATTTTTTCCTTCTTTTCATCTCGGGTTTGGCACAAAGGGATGAAAAAGCCACTCGATGCTGTGGGCCAAACCCGGAGTTGGAAGGGACTTCTGGAGATCATCTACTCCAACCTCCTACCAAAGAAGGTCCACCCACAGCAGGTCCCACAGGAACATCTCCAGGTGGGGTTGGAATGTCTCCAGAGAAGGAGACTCCCCCACCTCTCTGGGCAGCCTCTGCCAGGGCTCTCCCACCCTCAAAGGGAAGAAGTTCCTCCTCGTGTTGAGATGGAACTTCTAATGGTCCAGTTTGGGCCCGTTCCCTCTTGTCCTGTCCCTGGGCACCACTGGAAAGCCTGGCCCCATCCTCCTGACACCCACCCTTGAAGGATTTCAAGGTGTTGATGAGATCCCCCCTCAGTCTTCCCTTCTCCAGACTCAGAAGACCCAAGTTCCTCAGCCTTTCCTCACCAGAGAGATGCTCCAGGCATCTCATCATCTTGGTGGCCCTCCACTGTCCCCTCTCCACCAGTTCCCTGTCCTTCTGGAACTGGGGAGCCCACAACTGGTCCCAGTGCTCCAGCTGGGACCTCCCCAGGGCAGAGCAGAGGGGCAGGATGACCTCCCTCCACCTGCTGGTCCCACTCTTCCTGATGTCACCAGGATGCCCTTGACCTTCTTGGCCACCAGGGCCCACTGCTGGCTCCTGGGCATCCTGGTGGCCACCAGGTCATCCCAACACCGAGTGGTGGAGGAAAGCTGTCTCCACCAAGTGCGGCACGGAGCTGCATTGCACAACCACCCTGGTGGGTCCACAAGAGCTAACCCATGAGGTGACATCTCCATGTCACCTCATGTCCCAAGCAGAGACCAACAGAAATCGGGCTTTTCACGGCTACGGAGGGTGGTTCCCACCAAGGCTACAAGGAGTTATCCCCAAGTTTCTTCCTTCTTTGGCTGCTGGCTTCCATCCAGCAGCTCCTGAGTCATCCAGCACAAAGGCAAGCCGGTCTGATCACGTTCTCCTTCCAGCCTCTGCTAATCCAGGCCGAAACCTCCGCTCACCCTCAGGGAATAAGTCCTGGAAGGGAGATGTTTGCCAGCCCTGAGGCATCTGAACCAGCGATAACAAACAAGCCCAGCTCTCTAAAGTACCTGCTGGCCAAGAGTTGGGTGGGAGAAGACCTTGGGAGGTTCCAGCTGGGCAACCACCAGCAGCA
>VXBW01004420.1:36694-50266 GCA_013400375.1 Thinocorus orbignyianus
CAACCACGCCAAGGAACCCCAGAGCCCACGGGCAACCACGCCAAGGAACCCCAGAGTAATCATGCCAAGGAATCCCAAGAGCTCATGGGCAACCACGCCAAGGAACCCAAGAGCTCATGGGCAACCACGCCAAGGAACCCAAGAGCTCATGGGCAACCACGCCAAGGAAGTCCAGAGCCACATGGGCAAATCATGCCAAGGGACCCCAGAGCCCATGGGCAACCACGCCAAGGAACCCAAGAGCAATCATGCCAAGGAACCCAAGAGCTCATGGACAACCATGCCAAGGAACCCCAGAGCCACACGGGCAACCACGCCAAGGAACCCCAGAGCAATCATGACAAGGAACCCAAGAGCTCATGGACAACCACGCCAAGGAACCCGAGAGCAGATTCCAACAGCTTCTTCTCAGCTGATCAGAATTGGCAAAGAAACAGGATGAGGGTGAGCAGCTGAGGCAGATAAAAGGAGAGCAGGGCGGTGTGGGGAAGGGATTTACAAGTCAAAACGTGGCCACAAACACACCAAAGCTTCACTGCTCCCTTCATCGGGCTTTAATGCAGGCAGGTCCCTGGTGTAACCATTTCCCAAGGACCTTGAAACATGAACAAATCCATGAATAGTCAAGGTAGAAAAGGAAGAAAAACCAACCCCAAAATTTAGATCCTAAACATTTCCTACACACCAAGGAATATCAATTCCAGAGGCTTTACACATCGAGTGGGGGAAGATTTTAAGCCGTGCTCTTGAGTTGCTCAAAGGTTTGGGAAATGAAGCAAGATGGTTTATGTTTTACCTACATTCAGGAACAAAAGCCTTAATTAATGATACGCAAGTCAAAGGGGTTAATTAACCCGGATGTGTTTTTGCTAAATACATTTGAATCTTTAAGACAGGCCTGAAGAAACCTCATGTTTTCCCAATATCTTTGGTTGCTTAGAAGGTCAGCTCTGGTCTGCATTCATGGAATCATCATAGAATGGTCAGAGTTGGAAAGGACTTTCAAAATCATCCAGTTCCAACCCCCTGCCCTGGGCAGGGACACCTCCCACCACAGCAGGTTGCTCCAAGCCCCATCCAGCCTGGCCTTGAACCCCTCCAGGGATGGGGCAGCCGCAGCTTCTCGGGGCAACCTGTTCCAGTGCCTCACCACCCTCACAGCAAAGAACTTCTTCCTAAGATCTCATCTCAATCTCCCCTCTTCCCATTCATGTGAACAAGGAGCAAGACAGAAGATGTGGGAGAGTGTCAGACAGGCATATGTCCATCCCAAATAAATGCAAATATTTAAGGAATGCACATGAAGAGAGCTCCAGGAGAGCTGGAGGGGGACTCTTGGTCAGGGAGGGGAGGGACAGGACGAGGGGGAATGGTTTTAAATTGGAAGAGGGGAGATTGAGATGAGATCTTGGGAAGAAGTTCTTTGGTGTGAGGGTGGTGAGGCACTGGAACAGGTTGCCCCGAGAAGCTGCGGCTGCCCCATCCCTGGAGGGGTTCAAGGCCAGGCTGGATGGGGCTTGGAGCAACCTGCTCTAGGGAGAGGTGTCCCTGCCCAGGGCAGGGGGTTGGAACTGGATGATCTTGACGGTCTCTTCCAACTCTGACCATTCTATGATTCAGGAGAGCAGGTTTTAGAGTCCGAGGCAGGAGGAGGCCCAAAGCAGCAGCTGGATGGAACTTTGGGGTTCTCCAAAGCCAGAACAAATGGAAGAGGTGGCAGCTCCCCTTATTTGTCACTACATTTTCTGCTCCAAGAGCAGACTGTGCTGTTCCTGGCTCTCTGTTTGTCTGGGATCAGAATTCCCATGGGAATGTACAAACGCACAGGCACTGGTGGAACAGAAAGGTGTTTTGGTGAACTGGTGCCACCAGATCTTCATTCTGAGTCACTCTAACCTGGACCGAGACCTACAGCTGCAGAACTGGAACAGCTCAGGCTTCTCTGCAGAGGGTACAGCTGGATCACAGAGCACCTGAGACCAAAACAGGTCCAGCAGAGGCCACAGAGATGCTGGGAGGGCTGGAGCAGCTCTGCTGGGAGGACAGGCTGAGAGAGCTGGGGCTGTTCAGCCTGGAGAAGAGAAGGCTGCTCCAAGGGGAGAGCTTGGAGCAGCCTTCCAGGATGTGAAGAGAGCTCCAGGAGAGCTGGAGAGGGACTCTTGGTCAGGGATGGGAGGGGCAGGACAAGGGGGAAGGGTTTGAAACTGGAAGAGGGGAGATTGAGATGAGATCTTGGGAAGAAGTTCTTTGGTGTGAGGGTGGTGAGGCACTGGAAGAGGTTTCCCAGAGAAGCTGCGGCTGCCCCATCCCTGGAGGGGTTGAAGGCCAGGCTGGATGGGGCTTGGAGCAACCTGGGCTGGTGGGAGGTGTCCCTGGATGGTCTTCAAGGTCCCTTCCAACCCAACCAGTATTGGATTCTGCAGTGTTTTGTTAGCACAGAAGTAATGAAACTGCTCTTTTGCAGGAGCAGTGGTTGGGTGTGATTTGTTCCATCTCCTGCCACAATCAACACGCTCCTTTCCAGAAGGGCTTTAGGTCACCCAAAGCCATTGGCCAAGGAAGAGAAATGCTCCTGGAACGTCTCCTGGATCCAAAAGGACTCAACCCACCCCCTCCCCAAAAATGAATCAACAAAAAAACCCACCCCAGTGAAGTGTTCAAGCTGTCAGGCAGCACGGGTTTTCATTCTTTGAGTTCAGAGATGCAGAAATAAAGGTCTCCTCTGCTTTCCCAGGAGGTGACACACACGGAGGGCTGGCATGTATCCCACAGGAGGTGGGACAGGATGGGTGCCCGGGTGAGCTGCAGCTCGGCCCTTGCCTTGCCCCACAGCCACGATGAGTGATGGGTACAACAGAAAACCAGCCTCCTGCTCCTCCACCCCCGCCAGGACACTGGGAGTCCCATTTTGGGGCAAAAAAAGAAAGAAAAAATCAAAAGCAAACCCGCTCTACACTCATTCTGTGCTTTATGAGAAGTTACTTCCAAAAGATTCAGGCAGTTCCCAAACATTCACCATCCCCACCTGGCACACGGAGGGTTTTCCATCCCCTCTAAGGCAGGAGGATGCCTTGAAGGGGCTGGTTTGCACCCAGAGTGAAGCAGCTCTTAATTACAGCCACACTAATTACATCAGGGAAACACAAATCAGCTAAAGGTTAGTCAGACAAACCTTTAAAACTAAACAAAAAGACTTTTCTAAGTTGCCCTCAGGCTTTAGGAGCCCCCAACTCCAGGCAGAGACATTCCAGTGAGGATGTTTTATGTTCTACAGAGCTGTAGGAGCAGCCACATCAACCCAAACCCAGCTTTACCCAAAAAAAAAAGCCATTTTTAATCAAACTAGAGCAGATTCTGATGGGCTAAAGCACACAAATCTCTCATGGTGAAGTCAAATTGATTCAAACACTGCCAAGGCAGGCGGCACAAGCCGCTGATTCTACAGCACAGACTCAATATTCCCAAAAAACCCAAGTTTTCTTCCAGCAGAGCTGCAAAGGTGCTCCATGAAACTCAACCCAGAGCAGAAACTCAACAAGGAACAGGAGTTTGGAGCCTTCCCACCCCCACAATCCCCCCCCTTCAGGTGTGAAACATCAAGGATCTCAAGGAGAAAGAACATGCAAAGGGGCTCCTCCAAGAGAGAAGAGCTACTGAGTTGGGTGGGAGCTCCTGGAAAGGTTCTGCTCTTCGGTTCCAAGGCCACGTGTCACTTCCCCGACCCCTCCCCAGGAACCAGGTCACTCCTCCAAGGGCATTTTTACTTCCCAATTTGTCACTGTCCTCCTTCTACCTGAGCTGGAGGCGGTGGTTTGCTGTTCAGGGTCATCTGCTGGGGTGGCAGGTGCCCCGGGGGCAGCACAGGAGTCGTTTTTAGCTTCTTGGTGTCCACTTTGGAAGGATGTTCCTCCTCTTCCTCATCAGAATCCTGCAGGCCATACTTGGAGAAGTGTGCAACCTGGAGAAGGAGAAGGAGGAAGGAGGTCATGCCTTGGGAGAGAGGTTTTAGGCATCCTGCAACACTCAGGTTCTGCTGAACATCTTTATCAATGAAGCGGACAATGAGGTGCACCTTCACCAAGTTCATGGAGGACACCACGTTGGGTGGGATGTTGACCTGCTGGAGGGAAGAAGGCTCTCCAAAGGGATCAGATAGATGGGCTCAAGTCAATGGAATGAGGTTCAACAAGGTCAACAACCAGACCCTCGGGTCACCACACAGATGGGCTGAGGTCAACAGCATGAGGTTCAACAAGGTCAACGGCTTGGTCCTGCCCTTGGGTCACACCAACCCCATGGACATTCCAGGCTGGGGACAGAGTGGTTGGAACTGCCCTGTGGAAAAGGACCTGGGAGTGTTGGTCAACAGAAGCTGAGTGAGTCAGCAGCGTGCCCAGGTGACCAAGGAGGCCCAACAGCATTCTGGACTGTGGTAGAACCAGTGTGACCAGCAGGACTGGGGCACTGACTGTCACCATGGACTGGGCACTGGGGAGGATCCACTTGGAGGGCTGGGTCCAGTTTTGGGGACATCCCAACAGGAAACACCTTGAGGGGCTGGAGTGTGTCCAGAGAAAGGCAAGGGAGGTGCGGAGGGGACTGGAGACCAAGAGAAGGGTCTGGAGAACTTCTGAGGGAGCTGGGGGTGTTCAGCCTGGAGAAGAGGAGGCTGAGGGGAGACCTTCTCACTCTCTACAAGCCCTGGAAAGGAGAGGTTAGTGGGAGGTTTGGTCTCTANGATTTCGGAAAGGCCTGACCGATGAACTGGTCCCACTGCCTACCTCACACAGCAACTGGGACACCTCAACAAGGGAAGCTCTTACACACACCAGACCTTCTGTGACTCTCTGACCCCTGCTGGGGTGGGGGAGGACACTTTCCACTCCAGCCAAAGGACTTGAGACCACTTGGAGAACTTCTAGTAAGTTCTCAGAAGCTTCTAAACCCAAGTTCCTTCCCATGCTCTTGGGGAACCAAGAGTTGGATGAAACCATTACCTTGAACACCCAAGAGCCCGTCTCGGGGCGATATTCCTTGAATCGAGCTCCCTGCTTCCGGGACACGGCCTCCAGCCTGCCCTCGTAGTTCATCTCCGCCAGGCGCTCCGGGCTCTTGATGAGGCAGCGGGAGGTTTTATCCGTGGGCCAGACCCCATCCAAGGTCACTTCAGCTCGCCTGGTGGAGAGATACAAGTGTTTGGAGTGAGAGACAGAAAGGATTGGAGGCAGAGAGATTGGAGGCACAAAGAAGAGGAGAGAATTTCCCAGGGAAGTTGCTGATGCCCCATCCCTGGAAGTGTTTAAGGCCAGGTTGGATTGGGCTTGGAGCAACCTGCTCTAGGGAGAGAGTCAGAGTTGGAAGGGACCTTAAGGATCAGCCAGTTCCACCCCCCCTGCCCTGGGCAGGGACACCTCCCACCACACCAGGTGGCTCCAAGCCCCATCCAGCCTGGCCTTGAACCCCTTTCTCCAGGGATGGGGCAGCCACAGCTTCTCTGGGCAACCTGTTCCAGTGCCTCACCACCCTCACACCAAAGAACTTCTTCCCAAGATCTCATCTCAATCCCCCCTCTCCCCATTTCAAACCCTTCCCCCCCATCCTGTCCCTCCCTTCCCTGACCAAGAGTCCCTCTCCAGCTCTCCCGGAGCTCCCTTCACATCCTGGAAGGCTGCTCCAAGCTCTCCCCTTGGAGCAGCCTTCTCTTCTCCAGGCTGAACAGCCCCAGCTCTCTCAGCCTGTCCTCCCAGCAGAGCTGCTCCAGCCCTCCCAGCATCTCCGTGGCCTCCGCTGGCCCCGTCCCACCAGCTCCATGTCCTTTCTCTGGACTCCAGAGCTGGACACAGGACTCCAGGTGGGCTCTCAGGAGCACAGAGCAGAGGGGGAGAATCCCCTCCCTAGCCCTGCTGCTCACGCTGCTTTGGATGCAAAAAACCATCCTTCCTTGCCACCAACCCCACAGTAATTAATAAAATTACCTATTTAATCCTTCCCCAACAGGGGGTTTCCTCTCGTCGTCGGGGTAAACAATCACCTCTTTCCTCCGGATATGGACGATCTCATCCAGGTTGAGGTTGGTCAGGTTGACCTCGCCCTCAAAGTAGATCGACCCATAACCTGCAAAACAGACCCAAATTAGCACAATTTAGCCAGAAAAAATATACCTCAGGCCAGAGAATCCTGCTACACCCCTCCTGCCCCCATCCCCTCCTGCCCCCCCTCCCCTCCCTGTCCAGGCTTGGACACGTCTCCAGAATAACCCCCGAGTGACTCCTCCATCCTGGTGTGAACCCACAGAAAATGCGTTATCAGATTTGGGTTTTTCTTTTATAACCAATTCTTTTGCACAGAAGCCTCTGGGGAGAGCTTGGAGCAGCCTTCCAGGATCTGAAGGGCGCTCCAGGAGAGCTGGGGAGGGATTCTTGGTCAGGAAGTCTAGTGACAGGACGAGGGGTAATGGTTTTAAATTGGAAGAGGGGAGATTGAGATGAGATCTTGGGAAGAAGTTCTTTGGTGTGAGGGTGGTGAGGCACTGGAACAGGTTGCCCAGGGAAGTTGTTGCTGCCCCATCCCTGGAAGTGTTGAAGGCCAGGCTGGATGGGGCTTGGAGCAACCTGGTGTGGTGGGAGGTGTCCCTGCCCAGGGCAGGGAGGTTGGAACTGGATGATCTTGAAGGTCCCTTCCAACTCCCACCATTCTATGATCCTGTTGTCACTGGGCTCTTCGTGTTGCACCCTCAGCTCTACAGCACCATCAGAACAAGTTTTAAAGATACCACACATCATCTGACACAGGTTTGGGGTTTTGTCCCCTGAATAATCATAGAATCACAGAATGGTTGGAGTTGGAAGGGACCTTCAAGATCATCCAGTTCCAACCCCCCTGCCCTGGGCAGGGACACCTCTCCCTAGAGCAGGTTGCTCCAAGCCCCATCCAGCCTGGCCTTAAACACTTCCAGGGATGGGGCAGCAACAACTTCCCTGGGCATCCTGTTCCAGTGCCTCACCACCCTCAAATAAAAGCAGCAAAGATGCACTTTGGGCTGAAGTCTCGGCCCCAGAGCTTGGCCAGCTCCAGTCCAGGGGGCATTTCAGACAGAAACAGTTATAATTGGTTTTGCATCAACCCTCCAGCACGCTGGAATTTTAAAATCTTGACATTTAAGGGAGAGCAAGTCTTGGTGGGTGACACAGCAGAAGACAGGGAGACCATCCAGCAAGATCTGGACAGGCTGGAGAGCAGGGGGGAGAGGAACCTCATGAAGTTCAAGCAGGGCAACCAGAGTGCTGCACCTGGGGAGGAAGAACTCCATGGAGCAGGACAGGTTGGGGGGGACCTGCTGGAGAAGCTCTGAGGAACAAGATCTGGGAGTCTTGGTGGACATCAGGATGACCATGAGCCACCAACGTGGCCAAGAAGGTCAATGCTCTCCCGGGGGGCATCAAGGAGAGCGTGGCCAGCAGGTGGGGGGAGGTCATCCTGCCCCTCTGCTCTGCCCTGGGGAGGCCACAGCTGGAGAACTGGGACCAGTTCTGGGCTCCCCAGTTCCAGAAGGACAGGGAACTGCTGGAGAGGGGACAGCAGAGGAGCACCAAGGTGATGAGGGACCTGGAGCATCTCTGTGCTGAGGAAAGGCTGAGGGACCTGGGGCTGTTTAGTCTGGAGAAGGGAAGGCTGAGGGGGATCTGATCAACACCCAGAAATCCTTCAAGGGGGGTGTCAGGAGGATGGGGCCAGGCTTTTCCCAGTGGTGCCCAGAGAGAGGACAAGAGGGAACAGGCACAAACTGGAATATTGGAAGCTCCATCTCAACATGAGGAGGAACTTCTTGACTTTGAGGGTGTCAGAGCCCTGGCAAAGGCTGCCCAGAGAGGTGGTGGAGTCTCCTTCTCTGGAGACATTCCAACCCCACCTGGATACATTCCTGTGGGACTTGCTCTGGCAGGGGGTTGGACTGGGGGGGTCTCCAGAGGTCCCTCCCAACCCCAGATCATCCCATGATCCTGTCATAAAAGCCACCTAGAAGCTTCTGTTCCTTTCATATTCAAGTCACCCCTCAATGTAATCGTCAGTGCCACCAGGGAAGAAGATCAGAAGCCTCTGATGGAAGTTGGTGGCAAGGGAAAGGCACTGCCTGTAACCCAATGGAGGGCAGGAACTTGGGTTCAGGTTCCCCAGCTCCCCATATCCCCAGCTCCACCACCCCCAGGTCTCCATCCATCCCCAGCTCCATCACCTTTGCGGCCGATGGTGAAGTCGGTGACGATACATTCATTCCTGTCGTTGGTGAATCGTGCCAGCTCCTCCATGGAGGGGATGGTGTAATATCCAGCTCTCGTCAGAACGATTCCTGCAACAGAAACATCACGAAGAACTGGGTTACAGCAGGTTCCCAACTCCAGCATTTCAAGAGTTTCATTCCATTCCATTTCTTTTGCAAGCCCGGACAACCCAAAGTCCCAAACCAACTGAGAATCAGCGCAACCGAAGCAAACAAAACCCAAAATCCCTGATTTTCACAGCTTCCAGAGCAAATTTAAGTTTATATCAGGAAGTTCCATCTCAAGATGAGGAGGAACTTCTTCACTTTGAGGGTGACAGAGCCCTGGAAGAGGCTGGAGAGAGGTGGTGGGGTCTCCTTCTCTGGAGATGGAGATGTTCAACCACTGGTGGGCCTGCTCCGGGGTCGGGCCTGGATTAGGGGGTCTCCAAAGGCCTCTGCCAACCCCAGACCACCCTGGAACTCCGGGATCTACCACCCCCATCCCCAGCCTCACCTGCAGGATGCAGATGATACACGGTTTCAGGCTCCTCTTCACGCTCATCCTGAAGGGAATCATCGTGGAAGGAGGCATCTTCACTGCTGCCCTCCAGGCCGTTCCTCAGGGCCGGCCGCACGTTCAGAGCCACGATGGTGTCGTCCACGTTGTTGTGGTGCTTGTGCCCGACGTTCTCCGGGCTCTGCGGGATGGGCTTGGCGATGGGGTTAGTGTAAAAGCGAGTCACCTCATGCTGATCCTCCTCCTCCTCGCGCTCACCCTCCTGCCTGTGGTTTTCCTCGGGAGGTACCGACACAAAGAACCTGAGGAAACGAGGAATGAAGCTGGAATTATTTAGTTGGCCCAAGTTCCTTTTTGGACATTAAAGTTCTGGTGTCCTTCAAACAAAAAGCAAACAGGACCAGCATGAGAAGAGCAGCATCAGCAGCTGAGGAGAAATGTTGTTCCCCTTCCCTCTGCCCTTCCCATCTCATCTGGGGATCCCACCAAAAAATGCAGGTAAGGCCAGGAGAGGGGACCATGATGTTTGGGGCACTAAAGCTCATGAGATGTGAGAAGAACTGAAGGAAACTTTAGGTGAGATCTTAGGAAGAAGTTCTTTGGTGTGAGGATGGTGAGGCACTGGAACAGGTTGCCCAGGGAAGTTGTTGATGCCCCATCCCTGGAGGGGTTCAGCCTGGAGAAGAGGAAGCTCCTGAGAGACCTCAGAGCCCCTTCCAGTCCCGAAAAGCCCCGAACGGGGCTTTTCGGGACTGGAAGGGACTCTGAGGTCTCTCCAGAGTCTTCTCCAAGATGGTGAGACCCAGAGAAGCTGTGGCTGCCCCATCCCTAGAGGGGCTCAAGGCCAGGCTGGATGGGGCTTGGAGCAACCTGCTCTAGGGAGAGGTGTCCCTGCCCAGGGCAGGGGGGTTGGAACTGGATGATCTTTAAGGACCCTTCCAACTCCAACCATTCCATGATTCTATGAAAAAGGGTTCAACAACAGCTTCCAACACTGATGGCACACCTCAGGCCCCTCTGCAGATACATTGGAGAGAAGGATGAGCAACAACGGTCAAATTAAGATCAAAATCAATGAGGAGAACCAAGCATTGGAAAAAGGAAGCAGAGAGGTTGAGGAGCCTCTATCCATGGAGGTTTGAGACACCCAACTGGACAAAGTCCATGATAAGAAGGTCTGAGTTCAGCACTGAGGAACAGAGACTTCCCCAGGTCACTGCCAAGGGAACAACTCAAGGATTTGGGAATCGGGCCCTTACAGACTTTTGTGCCCCAAACACACCCTGTTTTAGAAGGAGATCTCAGAGGCACCGTGACTGACCTGAACTTGAGGACACTGTTGGGGCAGTCTCTCCAAAAACTGCCAGTTAATAAATCACAGAATGGTTGGAGTTGGAAGGGACCTTCAAGATCATCCAGTTCCAACCTCCCTGCCCTGGGCAGGGACACCTCCCACCACACCAGGTAGCTCCAAGCCCCATCCAGCCTGGCCTTGAACCCCTTTCTCCAGGGATGGGGCAGCCACAGCTTCTCTGGGCAACCTGCTCCAGTGCCTCACCACCCTCAGAGGAAAGAACTTCCCAAGATCCCATCTAAATGTCTCTGCCCCACCATGACCTGCCCAGGGTAGCACTTGGGTGGTCAGGAAGAAGGTTCCCCACTCTCCTCATCCATCAGCTCTTACTTCCAGTAGCCTGAAACTAAGTCAAACCATCGCACTGGGCGGGAATTTCCCCAGCTTCTGATTTCAAAATAAAAGAGTTCATCCAAAACATGACCACGGATTTTGAGAGGAAGGAGGATTCGGGTGTCTGGGAGGGAAGAGCCAGCCTGAGAGATTCCTCAGATCAGTATGAAGGAGAAATGTTATTATGATGAGACATTTGGATCAAAGGAGCTTCCAGGTAATCCCCACATTACTGAGGAGGACCAGGCAGCAGGAGAGGATCTTCCCACCCCAGGGCCAGGTTCATCCCTTCCCTCAAGAAATGGCTCTCAGGAAAGTTTTTCTCTACAGGGAAGGAGGAGACACAGCCAGAAAGTCACTCGTTCCCATCTAACCTCCTGGGGAGGGAGCGAGCTGGGACGGGAGGGAGGGAGCGAGCTGGGACGTGACCACACAGGAAGAACACAGGGCTGGTTCAGGAGGAAACAAGTCTCCCAAGAGATCACCTCATCCCTGATGACCACCTAAGGAGACATTCCTGCCAGTAACCACCGCCCCCAGCACACATTTGGAGCCAGGCAGAACCAGTTTGTGTTCCTCGGAAGCACAAACACCCCCAGGCTGAGGGAACGTACCGATCCCCGTTCTCCGGATACTCCGAGGGAGAAGCCAGGTCTTCGTTTTCACGGTTAACGGGGGAGAAGAGGTTGCTGCTGTTGAGGTTCTTCAAAACCAGCTTTTTGATGCCCTTCCTGACAAAACAAAAAAGCCAGAGAAATTTGGATACAGCCACTGTGAAAATCTGCATTTCCTGCTGAGTTTGTGCGCTCCAGGGACCGGGAGAGTCCAGGATCAGATGGTTTGGGCTAAATAAAAGATAAACCAAGTCCAGAAAAGTTAGAAAATTACTTCTGAAAGCCTGTGCAGGGACAGGTTTTCCATGACTCAAACGTCTTTCTCTGAAGGTTGTTGTTTGTTTTTAACTCAAATCCAAAGCTTTCCAAGCCCCTTTCCACCAGGACTGCCACTGATCCCAAAAAAAGAGTTTCTGACAGAAATATCCATGTAAATAGATGGGCTGCAGCCACAGCAGCGTGAGCACCAGGGCCAGGGAGGGGATTCTCCCCCTCTGCTCTGTGCTCCTGAGATCCCACCTGGAGTCCTGTGTCCAGCTCTGGAGTCCAGAGAAAGGACATGGAGCTGGTGGGACGGGGCCAGCGGAGGCCACGGAGANGATTCTAAATGTGACAGAGCTGGTGCCAGGCTGTGGGAATGCCAGGGATCTGCCTCCACCCCGACCACCTGAGCAGCCCTAATGACTCTGCTGTTCCAGGAGCTGGAAGTATCAGGCTGCCAAGAGATTTTAGAGGGGATGAACCTTGATTTACAGCTTATTTGGTTTTCATAGTTCAGCCTGAACATTTCTCTCTCCTCCCCAGAAAGCAGTTCTCTTTGGATTTTATGGAAAACTTGCTGTTGCTATTTGTATTTGATCCAGGTCACCAGACAGGGGTGGGATTTGGGGTGCTGTGGCAGGGGCTTATTTAATCTAAAATTTAAGACAATGAGGGGCTGGAGAAGGGCTGGAAAAGGGCAAGGGAGCTGGAGAGGGGGCTGGAGAATAAGCCTTGTGAGGAGAGGCTGAGGGAGCTGGGGATGTTCAGCCTGGAGAAGAGGAGGCTGAGTGGAGACCTTCTCGCTCTCTCCAACTGCCTGAAAGGAGGGTGTAGCCAAGGGAGTTGGTCTCTTCTCCCAAGGAACAGGCCATGGGACAAGAGGAACTGGCCTCCAGTTGCCCCAGGGGAGGTTGAGGATGGAGACTGGGGACAATTCCTTCCTGGAAAGGGCTGGGAAGCCTTGGCAGAGGCTGCCCAGGGCAGGGCTGGAGTCGCCATCCCTGGAGGGATTTCCAAGCCGGGCAGACGTGCTGCTGAGGGACACGGGGCAGTGGTGGGTTTGAGGAAAAGTCTCAGGCCATGGAAGAAGAGGAAACAGCCTCCAGTTGCGCCAGGGGATGTTTAGGATGGAAACTGGGGACAATTTTTACACAGAAAGGGCTATTAAGGGTTGGAATGGGATGCTCAGGGACATGGCTGAGGCAATACTGGGTTGACAGAGTTCTTGGAGACATGGTTTAGTGATGTAGGGACAGGACAAGGGGAATGGTTTGAAATGGGAAGAGGGGAGATTGAGATGGGAACTTAGGAAGAAGTTCTTTGGTGTGAGGGTGGTGAGGCACTGGAAGAGGTTGCCCAGGGAAGCTGTGGCTGCCCCATCCCTNGGGCAGGGGGGTTGGAACTGGATGATCTGGAAGGTCCCTTCCAACTCCAACCATTCCGTGATTAAAACGGGCAGGAAGGACAATGCCAGGCCAACCACGGCCAAGCAGCATGGGATGGACCAGCACTCCACACCTGGAGGCTCCCAGGCTCCGTTTCCCCTCCTCTGCTTTACCCTTCCCCTCCTCCTCTCTCCTCGCTTTCTCTCTTCTTCCCTCCTGCAGAGTTCGGGGTTTTTTTCCTTTCTCTCACCCTTTTGGGGGTTTTGAGAGGGGGTTTGGAACTGGGTGACCTTGAAGGTCCCTTCCAACTCCAACCATTCCATGATTCTATGGGTTTTCAGCAGAGTCCAGCTGCTGGTTGGACTAGATGGTCTGAAAGGTCCCTTCCCAACCTCGACAACTCTACAATTCTAGAAATTAGAAGCTTCTTGCTCGATCTCCTTACTCCACCACACACACAAAAGGCAGAACTCACTTTGGCATGAAGGCTCCGTTGCTCAGGGCCGGCTCGTCATCGTCGAGCCCGTCGAAGAGCTGGGATTTGGCAGATCCAGCCGCCTGCAGAGCCTTGGGCCGCACCCTGGTGGCCGGGCGGGGGGTCAGCTTGTAGTGGGTGGGGGTCGTTAAGGCCTTCTGGGCCGCCGGGTTGGTTGGCTTCAGCCTCTGAAATGAAAACAAGCAGAATTGGAACTTTCATACCAATTCCTGAAAGCCTCAGTGCTCCGTTGTGAGAACACACACAGCAACCGGTTCTGCTGCTCGCTGGGTACGGTGAGAGCAAAATCATAATCACAGAATGGTTGGAGTTGGAAGGGACCACAAAGATCATCCAGTTCCAACCCCCTGCC
>VXBW01004420.1:50292-62541 GCA_013400375.1 Thinocorus orbignyianus
TGCTGAGGACTCCAGAGCTGGACACAGGACTCCAGGTGGGGTCTCAGGAGCACAGAGCAGAGGGGGAGAATCCCCTCCCTGGCCCTGCTGCTCACGCTGCTGTGGCTGCAGCCCAGCACGGGGTTGGTTTCTGGGCTGCCAGCGCGTGTTTCTGGCTCCTGGGGAGCTTCTCCTCCAGGAGCACTCCCAAGTCCTTCTCCTCAGGGCTGCTCTCCAGCCATTAAAATAGAAGCCATTTCAAATCTTACCCCAAAGGAGTCTAATTTTCCCTGCACTCACCTCTTCTTTCTTCTTTGGGTCTGACATGGGGTTTCTGAAGAGGGGGGAGTCTCCAAAGGGTGAGTAGGTCAGGCTGTTGAGGTGCTGCTGAAGGACGGCCTGCTGGGCCGCCGAGGCGTTGGGATCTGTCAGAGCTGGAAAAAAGGGAAGATCATTCTCAATTGGAACAGTTTTCCCAACAGAACCAAGGTATCCAGAAAAGACCCCCTTCCACCAACAGCATCTCCTCCCAGGAACTCAAATTCCTGGACAGATTCCTGCATCCCTCTCCCTGGCTCTTCAGTCCCTGTTGCTGTAGCAGCCCCAAGGATGAAACCAGATTTTAGTCCTTTATTAGAGTTTGCAACCACACTCAGGAAGTTTTGGTTTCTTTTATCAGGGAAAAGCCAAGTTTTCATTATCAAGGAGAAGCAGAATGAGCCTGGCCTGCCAGAGCCTCTGATATATTTGATTTCTGAAACATCTTAGAATCACAGAATGGTTGGAGTTGGAAGGGACCTTCAAGATCAGCCAGTTCCAACCCCCCTGCCCTGGGCAGGGACACCTCCCACCACACCAGGTTGCTCCAAGCCCCATCCAGCCTGGCCTTGAACCCCTCCAGGGATGGGGCAGCCGCAGCTTCTCTGGGACACCTCTTCCAGTGCCTCACCACCCTCACACCAAAGAACTTCTTCCCAAGATCTCATCTCAATCTCCCCTCTTCCAGTTTCAAACCCTTCCCCCTTGTCCTCTCCCTCCCCTCCCTGACCAAGAGTCCCTCTCCAGCTCTCCTGGAGCTCCCTTCACATCCTGGAAGGCTGCTCCAAGCTCTCCCCTTGGAGCAGCCTTCTCTTCTCCAGGCTGAACAGCCCCAGCTCTCTCAGCCTGTCCTCCCAGCAGAGCTGCTCCAGCCCTCTAATCTTCTTAAAGAAAAAGAAAATTATGTATTAAAAACATGATCCGTAATGAAAAGTTTTGCTGTTCTCCAGCACTCAGACTATCCACGAAATTCTCCAACAAAACCTGTTATTCACAGAGTTTCCACTAATCCCAAGACCAGAAATGGCCTCAAACAGAAACTCAAGCATGTTTTTCCCCTCCAAAGCACGTGGGCGGCTCTGCTGCTCTGGCCTAGATGATCCTAAATGTCCCTTCCAACCTGAATAATTGTCTGATTCCATGCAAGAAGGGTGGCAGCAGCAGTTAAGCTCAGCTTAAAGCACTCACCTACAGCAGGCTGCGGGGCCCCGAAGCCCAGAGTGGCCGTGGATGTGTTGAATCCCGGTGCTCCAAACGCTCCCGTTCCCAGTGTCCCACCCAGTTTAGGCTGGGTGTTCCCAAACAGCGACGTCTGTCCTGCCCCAAGAGCTGTGGCACAAGAGATCACCCTCAGCTACCACACGACTGACAGAATTACTTCCCAAAAAAAGCTGGGATTAAACCCCTTACCTGTTCCAAAGCCTGTCCCAAGTCCCGTTCCCAGCGTCCCGGTGGCTGGCTTGTTTCCAAACAAGCTGTTTCCAGCAGTGTTGGCACCAAAGCCTGGGGAAACAGAAGCAGAAGTTCATTAAGTTCATTAATTATTATTAAAGAAGAAAATTTAAAATATACACAAACAACCAGACACTGCCAGCTCTACGGCTCCGCTGCCACGGCTCAGGGGGAATTCTGCAAGGAAAACTGAGGGGCAGCAAAAGGGGATTTTGAGGCAAAAAAGCAGATTTCAGTTAGAAATGTAACACCAACCACATCAGGGCAGGGAAATATTGATTGTTTTGCCTTCTTAAGCTTTTTTAATTTGTTATAAAAAGCCAAATTTTCCTGGAAGCCAGAACGGACACGATGCCGCCGTCTCCGGCAAGAGAATAAAATATATTAATGTTTTCTAAAGCTCCAAAAGGAACAAATTCCCTTTTATATTCCCTTTTATTCCCTTTTATTTTATACTGTCACACCACAGGGCAGAATTTAACCAGAATCATAGAATCACAGAGTGGTTGGAGTTGGAAGGGACCTTCAAGATCATCCAGTTCCACCCCCCCTGCCCTGGGCAGGGACACCTCCCACCACACCAGGTTGCTCCAAGCCCCATCCAGCCTGGCCTTGAACCCCTCCAGGGATGGGGCAGCCACAGCTTCCCTGGGCAACCTCTTCCAGTGCCTCACCACCCTCACACCAAAGAACTTCTTCCCAAGATCTCATCTCAATCTCCCCTCTTCCAATTTAAAACCCTTCCCCCTTGTCCTGTCCCTCCCCTCCCTGACCAAGAGTCCCTCTCCAGCTCTCCTGGAGCTCCCTTCACATCCTGGAAGGCTGCTCCAAGCTCTCCCCTTGGAGCAGCCTTCTCTTCTCCAGGCTGAACAGTTAGTAGGCAATATATAGTATAATTTCAAAGTGATGGAAATCCCCTCTTTTTCTTTCTTTTGTCCCCAAACTGTCAGTGTTTGTGTCAGTTCCCAAAGCCAGGGGGAATTTGTTACCAAAGAGCCCGCCACCGGTGGTTGTACCAAAGGAGGGAGCACTGGTCGTGGTGGTTCCAAATCCAGCAGGTTTGTTACCAAACAGGGTCTGAAAGAAAGGAAAAAACATCAAACTTTTGGAAAACCTGGAAGAGATTGATGTTAAAGCAGCTACAGTAGGGTTTTTTGTAGGTTTGAACTGGAACTAAACCCAAGGCCACAGGGCAGGGGTGTGTTAGGCACAAACAGAGGGCAAGCACCTCTCCAAGCAGGAATTTTCACTCCATGACACCCCAAAATGACCAAATATCAAGGATTAAGTTGGTTTTGTTGCTAAACCAGCCCTAATTCCCACCCTACCTGGCAATAAGAGGCAGTGAGATGCTCAGCCTGGTAACACCCCAGACTTCAATTGCTAAAGAAGTTATTCCTGCAACAATCAGTTCTATTACACACTGTATTGTATCCTTTACATAAATCCATGCTGGTTTTGTGTCCTAAGGGAATGCTGCTCCCTAGAGGTCAGCACTCAGGAACAGGACTTTAGGCCATTTGGGTTTATTTTCTCTTATTATTTGTTTGCTTTTTGCACGTGACTGACGGATTTACAGACGTACCGAGCCGCCAACGCCAAATCCCGTGTTGGCCTGTCCAAAGAGACCGGTTCCAGTTCCAAATCCAGTCCCAGCGTTTGTGTTGGCAGCTGTTCCAAAGAGGCCTCCGGGCTGGGAGGGCTGGGTGACCCCAAAGAGACCCTAGGAAGAGGAATTCTGTTAAAATAACCCCCACAACTCCCCCAGGGCCGGCCCCGAAGGGAGCAGACCAAAGGCGTAACATCAGGTAACAGAAGGATGCTGCAACATGGAATCATGGAATGGTCAGAGTTGGAAGGGACCTTCAGGATCACCCAGTTCCAACCCCCCTGCCCTGGGCAGGGACACCTCTCCCTACAGCAGGTTGCTCCAAGCCCCATCCGGTCTGGCCTTGAACACTTCCAGGGATGAGGCATCAACAATTTCAGGGAATCTTTCACTAGAAGGATGCTCCAGAGCTGTAACTTCTTGTGTAACTTGAGGTTTTAGCTCCAAATAGCCTGTATTTTCCCCAAGTACGTTGTGCCTTCTCCCAGAAAACACCCTGAAATGTTTCTTTTCCATCTCCCTCACTCAAAATGACTGAGGAAATTCCAATAACCTTTCCATCTGGAAGCATAAATTCTTTGATGTTGCTTTTATTTTGAAATTTCCCTTGGAAGTTGATGGCTCAACCAGCAGCACCCAGAGCTTTGCAGCCCAGTTTTAAGCAGCTGCATCCCAATTTGAGGAAAATTTCCAGCACTATCCCACAGAATAGTGGGATATTGTAGCTGCTATATAGCAGCTACATCCCTATGTTCAAGGCCAGGTTGGAGGGGGCTTGGAGGAAGCTGGGCTGGTGGGAGGTGTCCCTGCCCAGGGCAGGGGGTGGCTTTAGGGTCTCTTCCCACCCAAACCATCCCGTGATTCCACACTCTGATATTGTAGCTACACCACAAGATACAGCTGTGAGGGTTCCAAGGGTTCTGCTCACCATGGTGTTGGTGTTGGGCTGCCCCAGGGTGTTGGTGTTCCCAAAAAAGCTGGTGTTCTGCGTGGTGGTGGCCTGCCCAAAGGGTTTGTTGAACAGGCTGGTGGTCTGAGACTGCTGACCAAAGAGCCCTCCCGTCGTTCCCGTTCCAAAGCCAGTCGTGCCTACAACACAGGGATCAAAGAGTTACAAAATCCTCAAGTATTTACCCAAACTCACTGCATTTCCACACTCAGCACATCCAAACTGGGGAGGAGATGCCTGGATTTGATGGAACAGGAAAACACCCAGCGCTGTCACAGAATCATAGAATGGTTGGAGTTGGAAGGGACCTTCAAGATCATCCAGTTCCAACCCCCCTGCCCTGGGCAGGGACACCTCTCCCTAGAGCAGGTTGCTCCAAGCCCCATCCNAATCCCCTCCCTGGCCCTGCTGCTCACGCTGCTGTGGCTGCAGCCCAGCACGGGGTTGGTTTCTGGGCTGCCAGCGCGTGTTTCTGGCTCCTGGGGAGCTTCTCCTCCAGGAGCACTCCCAAGTCCTTCTCCTCAGGGCTGCTCTCCAGCCATTCTCTGCCCAACCTGGATTTGTGCCTGGGGTTGCCACATCTGGGATTGCCACGTCTCTGTCAATGTGGCAGAGACAATTCTAACCCAAGATCATCATTTCTGTTTCAAAGAACCATAGGATTTTGATTTTCCATGTAGAGTCTCATTCCACAAATTCCCACTTCCCTCAGGTGTGCAGCAGAAGCCACTAAACATAGAATTTGTGTCTGAACTTCCCATAGAAGCATGGAATCACTCAGGTTGGAAGAGACCCTTGGGATCATCAAGTCCAACCATCAACCCCACTCTGCAAAGTTCTTCCCGCACTGTATTCCCACATCTCATCCAGGGCTGGGGACTCCCCCACCTCCCTGGGCAGCCCATCCCAGGCTCTACCCACTCTTCCTGGGAAGAGCTTTTTCCTAACATCCAGTCTGAACCCACCCTGTTGCAGCTTGAAGCTGTTCCCTCTTGTTCTATCCCTAATTACCTGCGAGGAGACCAGCACCAACCTCTCCACAGCATCCTTTAAGTAGTTGTAGAGAGGGATGAGGGCTCCCCTCAGCCTCCTCTTCCTCAAACTGAACAATCCCAGCTCCTTCAGAAGATTCCTTCTCCAGGTCCTTCACCAGCCTCATTGCCCTCCTCTGCCCTCGCTCCAGCCCCTCCAGCTCTCTCTCTCATGTTGAGAGATTGCATTTTATGGAATCATAGAGTGATTGGAGTGGGAAGGACCTTAAAGGTCACCAAAAAAGGTCACTCAGGGCTGAGCACCCCTGACCTGCCACGACCAGACACCCACATGCTGAAATAACCTCATTCCTGGCTTTAATTTTTGCCAAAATGGACAGGACAGCAGAGGACAGAACATATCCCAATCCTAACGTACTGCTCCTGGCAAAACCTAGTTAGGCAGCTACTAATTAACTTGTCCATTTGCAAGGAATCCCTAATGAGCAAAGACAGAAAGGAGAGCCCTGACTTCCCCATTCCCAGCTGAAGCGATCGCTCTCCTCACCATCAGCAGAACCCTGGTGGGTTCCTTCCAATTGCTCTGCTCACCCCCGTGAATCATGGAATCATAGAGTGGTTGGAGTTGGAAGGGACCTTCAAGATCAGCCAGTTCCACCCCCCCTGCCATGGGCAGGGACACCTCTCCCTAGAGCAGGTTGCTCCAAGCCCCCTCCAGCCTGGCCTTGAACCCCTCCAGGGACGGGGCATCAACAACTTCCCTGGGCAACCTCTTCCAGTGCCTCACCACCCTCACACCAAAGAACTTCTTCCCAAGATCTCATCTCAATCTCCCCTCTTCCAACTTAAAACCCTTGCCCCTTGTCCTGTCCCTCCCCTCCCTGACCAAGAGTCCCTCTCCAGCTCTCCTGGAGCTCCCTTCACATCCTGAACTCGCTGATGAACCAGATGCTCTAACGACCTGTCTCCCACCAAAACTGTGGAGGCAGGGGAAGTCTGCAATCCCAGAAGAGGGAATAAATAAGAGATTTTTATGGCACAGAATGAGTCAACTGCCTGTTGGTACCACAGCCAGCACAAATCCAAGCTCACACCGGCGCTTCCTCATCCTTAATTACAGAGTTTAAAGACTTTAATTGAATATTGGCACATCCTGGCCCAGCAAGGACCCTGCAGTACTCACTGGTCCCAAAAGCAGTTTTATTCTGTCCGTAGGAGAAGCCGGTGTTGGTGGTGGAGGAGCCAAAGAGCCCCGTGGCTGTACTGGAAGTAGCCGTGGAAGAGCCGAACAAGCCGGTGGCCGCTCCTGCTCCGACGGGATTCGAGGGCCCCTTCCGATTGGCCTGGTAGTCTTCTAACCTCAGCTCCTAGGGAAGGAGAGGAAACTTAGCTTTGGGGTTGGTTTGTTGCTTCTTTGGGTTTTTTTCCCACAGGATAAGGGTAGAACATTGTCATTAGGACACACACAGCATCCAACCCCCTGCAGGGTGAAGATGTGACACCTACTTCGGTTCTTTTACACGGACACCCCAAATCAGGATCCAAACTCAGCTGCAGTTCACCCTGGGGCTGCAATTTTACCTCACAGAGTCATAGAATGGTCAGAGTTGGAAGGGACCTTCAAGATCATCCAGTTCCAACCCCCTGCCATGTGCAGGGACACCTCCCACCACACCAGGTTGCTCCAAGNTTGGAGCAGCCTTCTCTTCTCCAGGCTGAACAGCCCCAGCTCTCTCAGCCTGTCCTCCCAGCAGAGCTGCTCCAGCCCTCCCAGCATCTCCGTGGCCTTCCCTGGGCCTCTCTCAGACTTTCTGAGCAGGAAACTTGTTTTGAAGTACCAAACAAGTCGACTTCAACAGAAAAGCTCCAGGGCTCACTGCGTGGGAGCATTAGTTTATACCAAACAAGTGAGTTTTGTCTGAGGTTCTGCCGTTATCTCAGCAGCCCAGGGCTGAGGAGGATCCCTCATCCCTCTGGTGCACAGCGAGGGAATTCCAGCTCTTCAGGAGCAGCTGGGTTAAGCACTTAAAAAACACCCCCAAATAACGTGGGGAGGCACCAGTTTTTACTCAATGATCATAGAATCTTAGAATGGTCAGAGTTGGAAGGGACCACAAAGATCAGCCAGTTCCAATCCCCCTGCCCTGGGCAGTGACACCTCTCCCTAGAGCAGGTTGCTCCAAGCCCCATCCAGCCTGGCCTTAAACACTTCCAGGGATGGGGCATCAACAACTTCCCTGGGCAACCTGTTCCAGTGCCTCACCACCCTCACAGTGAAGAACTTCCTCCTAAGATCTCATCTCAATCTCCCCCCTTCCAATTTAAAACCATTCCCCCTCGTCCTGTTACTAGACTCCCTGACCAAGAGTCCCTCTCCAGCTCTCCTGGAGCTCCCTTCACATCCTGGAAGGCTGCTCCAAGCTCTCCCTGCAGCCTTCTCTTCTCCAGGCTGAACAGCCCCAGCTCTCTCAGCCTGTCCTCTCCGAGCCATGTGGATATTGAAGGTCAGACTCACACTGAATGAGTGTCAAGATGTTTCTTACAGCCCAGAAGAGCTCTGCTAAACCAAGACTAACGAGCAGCCAAACAAGAGAATCCTGTTGGAAGAGCCCAAGGACTGACCTCCAGAGATTTGCTTTCATACTCCTTCATAGCAGTGATGCACTGGTGCTTGGTGTTGATGTTTGTGCTGACTCCAGACTTCACCATAGTATCCGTGCCGGTTGGGGGCTGCAAGAGAAGAGGGTTGTGAATCCATCAGGTTGGAAACCCAGCCCAAATTCCCTTAGTACAGTCAGTGCTCCCTTGGTACAGGCTGTGAAACCTGGCACAGGACCTGGCATCCCTATGGATGGGCTGTGCCCTCGCCCACTGACCAGGCACATGGACCTGGCATCCCTATGGATGGGCTGTGCCCTTGCCCGCTGACCAGGCACATCCAGCAGGGATCCACAGTGGAATTTACCCCCAAAACAAGGCAGCACAACTCAGTTTGCAGGTTCATTTTCATAGAATCACAGAATGGTGGGAGTTGGAAGGGACCTTCAAGATCGTACAGTTCCAACCCCCCTGCCATGGGCAGGGACACCTCTCCCTACAGCAGGTTGCTCCAAGCCCCATCCAGCCTGGCCTTAAACACTTCCAGGGATGGGGCATCAACAACTTCCCTGGGCAACCTCTTCCAGTGCCTCACCACCCTCACACCAAAGAACTTCTTCCCAAGATCCCATCTCAATCTCCCCTCTGCCAATTTCAAACCCTTCCCCCTCGTCCTGTCACTAGACTTCCTGACCAAGAGTCCCTCTCCAGCTCTCCTGGAGCTCCCTTCAGATCCTGGAAGGCTGCTCCAAGGTCTCTCCGGAGCCTTCTCTTCTCCTCTTTAAAAGAGGTTCACCCCAACCCTCCAGCTCACACCCTGATTTCATTACCCCCCCTCCCAGTTTGGGGTTTTTACTTTCCCAGTGCCATCAAGAAGAGACCAACGGCCCCCAGCCTGCGCAGGGCACCCCCACATCTCCCCACATACCACAACACCCGCCTCTCAGCCTGCCCCATCAGCTCAGCCTAGGGATGAAGAGGGCTGGGATTTGCAGGAATGAGTAATAGGGAAAAGAGAGCCTCTTCCCAGCAGGGCAGCAGTTACCCCAGCTCCAGCGGGGCTCCCTGACCCAGCTACCGGCCACTTCCAACCGCCACAGAACCTTCCAGGCATTGCTCAACCCCTTCTTAAAGGGAACTCATCCAGGAGGTGCAGGGATCACTCCTCACATCGGAGTTTACCTTCCCAAAAACCAGCTAATTTATAAGATAATTATTTATTTGGACCCATTCTGAGATGTCCAACCCCCACTGCCCTCAGCATCTAGCACTGATCATCCTCAACCCTGTGCCACCTCCCCCAGAAGGTGGGATTTCAAGCCCAGACAGGGCTTTACCCATCATGTTTGAGAAGTTTGTTAAATTTAGAATAAAAAAACCCCTGATTTAGTTCAGTTGTTAATTCCACAGCTTATTCCCACCACCCCAGTCCCACTAAAGGGGCTGGTTTCAAACCATTTCAGAAGGCTGCACGCTCATAAATGACAAGTTCTTAAAATTTCAGCTCAGCAACCGTGACAATAACTGCAAAATTTAAAGATTCCTACAAAAAACAGGTTCCCTGAAGAAAGAAAACTAGATCTTACATTAAATTTAATGGTTGTGCCAGTTGGAGCAGCTGTAAAGCTGGTGGGGCCAAAGAGGGAGCCAGACGTGCCCCCAAAAGGGTTGGAAGTGGTGTTGGTGGTGCCAAAGAGGCCCCCGCTGCTCGTGCTCGTCCCAAAGTCTGGAAAAAAGGAAGAAAAAAGTAAAAAATAAGAATAGCAGGGCAAAAACAAAGCTTAGTTTTAAAACTGCAGCCCAAATATTCTCATGCAAGTTCCAGGATAGCTTGGAAAGGGCAAAAACCACTAGGAAATAAAATATATAAAGGTAGAAAGGGAAGTTGTTGATGCCCCATCCCTGGAGGGGTTCAAGGCCAGGCTGGATGGGGCTTGGAGCCACCTGGGCTGGAGGGAGGTGTCCCCGCCCAGGGCAGAGGGGTTGGAACTGGATGATCTTGAAGGTTCCTTCCAACTCTGACCAGTCTACGATTCTATGGAAGTGCTATTCTGCCAGGGCACGGTTCTGCTGGAGGGGACTGTCCCCAACTCACACCCCCCCAGGAAACAGAGAATCACAGAATCCCAGAATGGTTGGAGTTGGAAGGGACCTTAAAGATCATCCAGTTCCAGTCCCCCTGCCCTGGGCAGGGACACCTCCCACCACACCAGGTGGCTCCAAGCCCCATCCAGCCTGGCCTTGAACCCCTCCAGGGATGGGGCATCACAGAGGGACCACAGCAGGTAGTTTCACCCTCCTCCTGACCAAATTGAGAAAATTAAGTGTATAAAAGCAATCAGTGAAGTTTCATTTCTCTTCCCAGAAGGGTCTGCAAACAGTCGGTTCTGCCTCGGGGAATTTAAGTTTCAGAGGCATTTCAAGCATCCTGGCACCAGGAGCAAAACAAACCAGAAAAACCCCAAAATCAAGCAGTGTCAAAAGATACTTAAGACCAGAAAACGCCTCTCCCAGCTGAGGTGGCAGCTACAGATTTTGCAGTGTGTCAGGGTCAATCTTGGCTACTGTGGACCTCAGTAATCACAGAATCATGGAATGGTCAGAGTTGGAAGGGACCTTCAAGATCATCCAGTTCCAACCCCCCTGCCCTGGGCAGGGACACCTCTCCCTAGAGCAGGTTGCTCCAAGCCCCATCCAGCCTGGCCTTGAACCCCTCCAGGGATGGGGCAGCCACAGCTTCTCTGGGCAACCTGTTCCAGTGCCTCACCACCCTCACACCAAAGAACTTCTTCCCAAGATCTCATCTCAATCTCCCCTCTTCCAATTTAAAACCCTTCCCCCTTGTCCTGTCCCTCCCCTCCCTGACCAAGAGTCCCTCTCCAGCTCTCCTGGAGCTCCCTTCACATCCTGGAAGGCTGCTCCAAGCTCTCCCCTTGGAGCAGCCTTCTCTTCTAATGTCACCACATGGATGTCACACCATCAAACCCCCCACCAACAGCTGTATCAGCTCCACACCTACACCCAGCTCCGGGCAAGGAAAAGAAGCAGATAGAAAATAAGAGAAATGCAGAAATTTATGGTTTTTTACTCACTTCCAAAGGCAGTGGGCTTGTTCTGGGCGAAGGCATTACTCTGGGAGGAGAAGAGGCCGCCCCCGGTGCTGGTGGTGCCAAAGAGGCTGTTGGAGGTGCCCGTGGAGGTGCCAAAGCCAAAGGCAGTGCTGGTGGAGGAGGTGGCCGGCTGGTTAAACGTGGTGGAGCCAAACAATCCTCCTGAGGACAGAGACAGGCTGTTAAACATTTGCAATCAGCACGGGATTGGGGTTTTTTGGGGAGGATTTTTGTCGTCGTTGTTGGTTTAGGGATTATTTATCTTTTTTGTTTTCACAGAATAATAGAACGGTCAGAGTTGGAAGGGATCTTCAAGATCACCCAGTTCCAATCCCCCACCCTGGGCAGGGACACCTCCCACCACACCAGGTGGCTCCAAGCCCCATCCAGCCTGGCCTTGAACCCCTCCAGGGATGGGGCAGCCACAACTTCCCTGGGCAGCCTGTTCCAGGGTCTCACCACCCTCACACCAAAGAACTTCTTCCCAAGATCTCATCTCAATCTCCCCTCTGCCAATTTCAAACCCTTCCCCCTCGTCCTGTCCCTCCCCTCCCTGACCAAGAGTCCCTCTCCAGCTCTCGTGGAGCTCCCTTCACAACCTGGAAGGCTGCTCCAAGCTCTCCCTGCAGCCTCCTCTCCTCCAGGATGGACAGCCCCAGCTCTCTCAGCCTGTCCTCGTAGGAGAGGTCTCCCCTTCCTCTCTTAATTTCACCAACACCCTTCTCTGAGGGTCTTGTTCCACCACAACCATCAGGCAGCACTACCTGGCTTTGTCTGGGTGCTCCCAAAGAGGCCCCCTGTGTTGTTGTTGGAGCCAAAGGCCGACGTTCCGAAGGCTCCCCCGCTCGTCGTCCCAAAGCCGGCATCTGGAAAAGCAGCATGTGAAAGCCCAGCCTGTACATGGGCACCAGAACCCAAACGCCTTTTGAACTCCCCAAAATGAAGTTTGTGCCAAAAGAGGAGTGTGAAAAGGCACGATGGATGCTGGCACAGAGCTCTGGGAGCAAAAGGCTGGGATGTTGGAGTATTTCTACCCAACAGAACCACACCCCTCCACCACTTCTACAGCAAACCCTTCCCCCTTGTCCTGTCCCTCCCCTCCCTGACCAAGAGTCCCTCCCCAGCTCTCCTGGAGCTCCCTTCACATCCTGGAAGGCTGCTCCAAGCTCTCCCCTTGGAGCAGCCTTCTCTTCTCCAGGCTGAACAGCCCCAGCTCTCTCAGCCTGTCCTCCCAGCAGAGCT
>VXBW01004423.1:8328-118749 GCA_013400375.1 Thinocorus orbignyianus
GTAATAAAACAAATGGAAACTGCAGCACTGAAGGCTGCTGGAGAAAATAAAAGCTCTCTCTTCAGCCGGAAACTGACTGCTCTCTACACAAAATCTACGCTTATTGGAGAAGATATCCTTTTCAAATAAATATTTGGTGTATGACAGACCATACTTCTAGTATTGTCACCTACATGGAACATGATTAGCTACTGGCTAACATAAGATTGGTGGCAGGAAACAAAGTTCCTTTGATTTTATGTTGTGGTAAAACATGGTGCTGGCTTTGTAAAGAATTTAATTTCAGGGCTTTAGGTTTGCTATGAAACACCAGAGCTTGTGTTTACTGTAGTTATTTTCTGAACTCAGAGAGTGGACTTCCCAAGTTTACAGTGTAAAAGTGTAAAAGGCCTACAGTGTAGGTCTTGTCTTCAGGTGTTTGAGTAGATTGAGAATGGATAGCTTTAGTGATTCAGGAGGATGCGAGGGAAGAATTGACAGTTCGGTGCCAACACTTCACTTTAAGTGACAAGAAGGTGATAAAATCAATGGACTGTTAAGAATCTACATAGGTAATTAACTCCTGTCTGTTGTGAAAAGAAAATGCAAAAGTGAGACAGAATCAGCTTTTAACTAGTGATCTTCATTTCTTTGCTTTTGATTTTTGTTTTCTTACTATCTCATGTTTTTTTTCTTTAATTACTCAAACTAGTACTTACTAGATACAAAAAGCTAAAAAGATTGTTAGATTAGGGCCTGTGAGGTTGCACTTAAGGAGTAAACGAGGGAAGCAGATAACACAGTCCTGAGATTTTCTTGGAAAACCTCGAGTGTACTTACAGACTCTCCTGTAATTGTTGGCAGCTCCATGGTGTGACCCAACCCTGTGAATGGGTATGTGGCAAATTTTTAATGCACCTAACCTAGTGCTGCTGCTAAGATAGACTTTTAACTACTTTCCAGTTGCTGCATAGGTAGTGTTAGGTGCGTGTGGTTGGTGGATATGAACTCTAAATGACGAGGTGGAACAGCCCGGGTGCAGAATCAGCACCTGGTTTAACTTTTGGTATAGATGCCCCTTGCTTGAATGTGAAGACCCACACACATAGTCAAAAATAGCCTTTGCGTGAGCTGATGAAATCTGTGTAACTGCCTGTCGTGTGAAGACAACCACTGACTGCAGTCCTTGTGGTGAGAGTCATCTGAAATTCACTGATGTCATAGTAGGAGTGAAACAAATAAAAATCAAACAAACTTTTAGTCGAGAAGGTCCAAGACAAAATCTAGTTCAGAAGGACATAGGTCTAAAAGCATGGATGAATAATCCATCAAAATCTGTGTACAGGTTGTCTTTTTTAATCATTTGTTACATGTGAACCCCTTGCTGAAGCTAGATGATTCTGTAGATGTTGAAGAGGTAACAACAGATGTCCCTGACAACTACCTCCTCTGTGTCTGTGAAAATGGGGAGAACTTAAAGGACAGGAAGAAAGGTGACATTGTTATAGGCATTATGGTAAGTTACTTTCACAGGGGAAAGTAACTTTTGGGTTTTGCATTGGGTTTTTGGGGTGTTGTTTTGTTGGTTTTTTTGGGGAGGTGGGTGGTTATCTTCTTAAATTCGTAATTGCTGTCTTTAGATTTTTTTGTGGGTTTTTTTTTTTTTTTTTTTTCAACGAGGTGCAGTTTAGGTAAGAGATCATCAGTGTGTGAACTGTGATGGCTTTATATTGAAAACTGCAGAAAAAGTCTGGAGTTCATAGTTGACTATTCCTGATGCTGGTTTTGCTGCCATATCACTTGGTAACATGGCTGTGTTTTAGCCAGATGCGGGGAAATCATTAGTTCAGGTGCTTTACTAATTTTGAAGTTTAAATATATTTTGGGTCAATATTTTAAAGCTTGTGACTACTTTTTTTCCCTCTACAAAATACTGTTGTTTAGAGGAAAAGACTTCAGCCTTTTTTCTGTTTGAACTTTAGATTTGTATTTTCTTTTATGGCGAATATTAAAACCAGGATTGTTTAATTGGCAAAACACAGTGATAACGTAAGCCCAGTCTGCTGGTAGTTTAAAAGCATCTTGGTTGTGCTTGTATCTGAATGTCCCACTGCAGCTGGGAGAGAAGAAAAGCATGTGCTGGGATGACAGTTTCCAGGCTGAATTGTGTGTGCCTTCTGCAGAGTTATGGTTAATATAGATTTCCCTACTACTGAGAGTTGACCGTGGGTGATAACTATATGACATTTACATTTTTAAGGTATAGTTATCATTTACCAAGACAAAATCGTGGTAGTCTTTTGAAGTTGTTACCATATCATAGATTTGAAAAACAACTATATTTTTTGATCTGCCACTTTGACTAAGCCTATGGGCGCTATATAGTTTTGGGCTATACACCATAAGTTTTCCAGCTGGCCTAACAATTTGAGTCACTGAAACACTATTATGAAATTTACATATTCACAATATTTTTTTTTCATTTGACAGGCCGTCCAACCAACTACTGGAGAAGTAATTTTTGACAGTTTCCGGGATTGTGCATCTCGCTTAGAGTTAGAGAGTCGGGTTTTGCGCCTGCAGCCAGTTGAAATAATACTTCCATCTAGCTTGTCAGATCAATCTGAAAAGCTCATCAACAGTATAACCTCTATGAGGTAAGTTCTATGGGGATTTTGTTGTTTGTGTTGTGTTTTGTTTTGTTTTGTTTTTAATTACAACATAGCTATTGATAGAGTTTAGATCCAGAAACAAGTGTGCATGTGTAGTTCTGTGAAGACCCATTTCAAAATGACTGTAGTCTGCTGCTGGATTAAAATTCCCCAAATCCCACTGTATTCCAGGCACTTATTCTACAATTGTATTTAGCCTGAAATTCCTGGCTTCTGTTTCCTATGAAAGATTTGTACTCCTAAACATTTGTTGTTTTCATTTAGATGGTCTTGCTCCCACACTCCCTGTCATGTGATCTGTTTGATTTATTTCAGAGCTTGTGCGCTTATCTTTGAGATCTGAAAGCTGTGTTATGTGGCTGTTACTGTTGTTTCTCATAGTTTTACGATCTCTAAAAGAGATTTTTTCTATTAATGTAGAAAGGTATAGAAAGCCTTTGCAACTGGTGTTTCATGCTGTTTGTCCTGTTACATTGTCTTGAACTTGGATACTAACTATAGAAGTATTGTGACTCATCATCTGCTTATATTTTGAGACCTTTGTGTATTTAGAGAGTAGAATTTGTTACAAAAAATAAGTATCAGTTTTATTGCAGAATAAAGCCAGAATAGGAGGTGGTTTGTAGGATGATAGGTGAAGGATAAAGCATACGTGGTGAACATGTGTACTTGCAGATGCAATTTTTATGAGAAAATGCCAGCGTTTTGTCTTTTTTTTCCTTTTTTTTTCTTTTTTTTTTTTTTTGTGAACCATGCAGATCTGGACTGTAGGGAACTAGCTTAGAGCTTAGCAATTCTGTTTTGAATGAGCTAGTCAGGAAGGATATTTCTCTTTTATGTGTTAGCAAAACTGGAGCTAAAGAAAGCCAAAGAAAAATGAATGTATTACATTGGCATATTTTTGTACTGGGGGGAAGATGCAGATGTCCTCCTCACACCCCTCATATCATATCCCCACACATCCTCGTGTACTGTAAAGTCAGACAGATGCGTCACATACATATGGATGGTAGCCACCTGACAGATAAGTCAACTCTGTACCTTGACTACCTCACTTGAACTCTGCCCAAGTCATCATTTTGAGCTTCCTCTAACGCTCAAAGCAGCTGAGCTGCTTCATCACTGTCTGATTTTGTGACACATCACAGAAACTTGCACAGATGTTGCCATACTCAGCTGTCAAGCTTTCAAGGGCATGTGTATGTAAGAGAAAAGTCTGAGAAGAATGACTGAAAATGTCTGATTTGGTGTTAGAGATCTTAAGAAAACGTAGCTTGGGAAAGTGGTGCATACAGCGATGTTGTGATGCTTACACTTGTAGGGAACTGCTCTTGTCATACTAGAATTCTGTTCCCTCAGCTCATGTATGGACTGCAAAGGCATAAGAATTTGAAAAGGTGAACTCCAATTAGGTGTGCTAAGCAAGCAATATCAATGTATTTCCTTGCAGTAATAAAACAGCTTGTTAATATTTGAGTGGATAAAATACCAGATTAGGAAGTAACAAACCTTTTCTGTTTGCCAACAGATGTAATTTTTGCCTTGCTAATCCTTTTATTTTGGTAACCTACTCTTTTGCAAATTGATTCCATAGAATTGTGCCCGAAATATTTCTGAATATACCATGATGAAAGCGAACAATTATTATTTTCATTTGTTTGGGTTTTTTTTTGTTGCTGGTGTTTTGTCGCTGACAGTTTTGTGGAAGTTAGATGAAGGTGTAATGCAAGTGCATTTTTCAGAAACAAGTATTTAAGTTGTGCATTAAGGTAATTCTGATGCAGATTTGAGAGAGCAATTCTGTTTGGTTTTTTTTTGTATTTTTTTTTGTTTTTTTTTTCCCCCAGCTATGCATGGGTGAGAATGTTAGTGAGTAACTTTTCCCTTAATTGAGAATAAAAATATCACATATTACTTTGTATGTTTTTTTTCCCCTTGCTGGTGATTTACTGGGGAACTCTCCCACCTAAATGTCCTTAATCACAGAGATGTGTTACTTAAGTGTGCTTCAGTATCCTTATTTGTAAGCCAATTCTTCATGGAATTTCTCATATCAAAGATTTAACCACTAGAGGGCCCCGAAGTACTTAATATTAGTTTGAGTGGTTCCAAGGTGCTGCTTGTGCTTTTAACTAGGCTCAAGTTTTTATATAATTGCTGTTATACAGGCAGTAATCTTATTTTAATGCTTACTAAGTATATAAAGTATTCAGTTTTTGTTATGACATTACCTAGTAATTTTCATTCTTTATCCACTCTTTTTCTAGTAACTCCTGGTTAGAATCATCTGTTAGCTGAGAAAGCTTTTTCTGTAATTTTTTCTCAAGACTTTTCTGACTAAAACAATAGGAACTAGGATCTTCTATTTCAAGAAGGCTTCTCATCTCTTTGTGTATTTATAATGCAGCAGAAAAACACTGCATTTGTAAAAATAGGGTACAGATAGGAGAGGAAAGCAATCCCGGGAGTCATACAGCTTGGAGTGGTTAGGAGCAGAGGAGAGAAGGGTTTTTCTGACACAATGCTCATGTCATATAAGAATTGCACTAGGGGCTGGTTGTCTGAGTAACTCGGGATTATTTGGTTTTGGATGTTGCATAGTAGAACTTCACACTGAGTTGACCAAGGCGAAGTGGTGAACGTCTCCCCCAGCACAAAGACTGTGCTGATGGTTATTAGAAAATCTTAAACTATTTAGTCCAGATAAAACACTGCAGCTTTAGGAGAGCAGATATAATCTGGTTCAATGCCTCATTATATCGATACAGTTGAAAATATCTGTGTACTTTCCTTCAATTTCTATCATGGGTTGGTTTTTTTTAAATATACAAAGACAATGTGGATATTATATACTGGTGTACTTGTCTCTTTGCCTTTATTCTACAAAAATAAAATGTATATGTTTCCTCCTTAGGGAATGTTGTGCTTTGCTCTTCCTGTTCTCATTGTCACCACAGTTACATCTGGGCGCAGCTGTGTCACACTATGAACTGGTGCTTCTGTTAAGTATTATGTACATTTTCACAGCCAGATCTACATCAAATGAACACCAGTCACAGAAAGAAAAAACAACCAAGTGGCAGGGTGCTGCTGATCTGAATTTATCAGAAACAAGAGCCAAATAAATAATTAGAAAAGTTTTAGTGTATTGATATGGTTGGAAATCACCAAGAGCTGCTACTTAAGCCTAAGGAGTGTGTAATTATGGTAGAAATTATTTCTGTGGATTAATGTAGAAGAGTTGTAAAGAGTTTTGAGCCAGGAATGAAAGCACATATAAAATGCACAGTGGTAAGTGGCCTCTTCACTTTTTAAGTTTTATGCAGCGCAGTGATAGTGAAAGGTTTGCTTGCCCTGCAGAACAGTGAGAAATTAGTTTCAACCATTTGTATGTGGCTGGAAACAGGGTCTCACAATAGAAAGAATGAAGGAAATTTTACGTTAAGTTAATGATGATGGAAAGAGCAGCAGAGCTAAGAGCAGCAGTTACAGTGGTACCCAAGGAAGCAGTTTGCAGTGTAAGTGGAAGTTTTGGTCCTGGTTTTAAAGTTCTTCATGCATAAATAAGGCATGGACATTAATGTAATGAGCAGTAAGCAAAGTTCTGTTTGATTTATTCATACAGTGGAGTTCTAATTCAGTGACTTTGAATCCAGTTTAGTGGGGTAAGGGGAAATCTGAGCCTTAATCAACAGGTGTTTTACCACTGATTTCAATGAAGTGAGATGCATCCATGTTTTTGTAAAGATTTTGCTTAACCATTTGGATTAAATTGTTTGCCAACCTGAGTAAGCTTTAAAAGTAGTTTAACTTGTAGTGTAGATTTGTGTTTCAAGTTACTAACTTTCCCCTTTGGTAATTTAAAACTCACTGAAGTAAATGTATTGAAATGTGCGGTGTGGTTTCATGTTTGTTTGTTTCTAGCATGTTTCAGGTAGTAAATGAAATGCTCCTTATGGCAGACATTTGTGCATAAAAATTAATAACTAGAGAGTACTATTCAAGGACAGATTTAATGACTAGAAAGTACTATTTGAGGACAGTGAACCTGAGGTCAGCTTTGGTGGAGAGCCTTCCTTCAAAAGCAAAGCGTAAGTTAAAAGTAGGTTATGGAAACTGGTTCAGAACAAACTGTTCTGGTGGGTACTGTTCTGTTCCGGTAGCAACATCTGTTTGCAAGTGCTGGCCTGGCTGGAGGAAAATCTTTTAACACTTCTAATTTCCTTCTTTCTAGAAAACCAAAAAAACATTGTTGCCTTAAAAAAAAAAAAAAAGTAAAAAGTATGTTTTTACAGGAAAACACGATGTTTTCTACTCCAAGCTTTTCATGATCAAGAGTCAATATCCATCCTCCTCAACATATTGGCTGCTTTAAGAGTTGGTCTGTACTGATCTTCCTTAAATTGTTTTTAGGCTGCTTTCCCCTTTGGTTCTTCTTGCTTTTCTCATTTTTTATTTCATTGAAAAACGTGGTACTTCTATCCAGTGCATCTTAAGAGTGCCTCAGTGATCATCTTCAGATCTTTTTTTCTTTTTTTTTTTTTCTTCCATCTATGCTTTTTAATGTGGACACTGATAATGCTCTATCCTTCAGCATTCTTTGACACCGTGTGAAAATGTACTCATCACAAGTACTTTACTTGCCATCCTAAGAATCATTTCACACAGGACTGTGCTTCCTTTTTTTTTTTTTTTTTTTTTTTTTTTTTTTTTTATGTGTCTTGCTTGGTATCTAGCTAACAATCGAAAATCAGGATGATAAAGTAACGAACGTCTTGTCCATGCCCTCAGATATTTTACTTTATTCTGTTTGAAGAGCATGTTTCCTCTTATTGTCTTGGGGCTATAATCTGTGAGTCAGTTTTGACACAACCTCGGTTGTGTGCCCCTTTGTTTAGGCTGTAGTTAGATCTGCTACTTGTTTCCGCACACAGCGTTTAGGATTTTTTTTTCCTTCTAGTTACAGCATTCAGGTTTCTGGTTTTGCCTGAGTACTGTAATGTTGTTTTTTGCTTGGAGCTTGCTCCCTGGAGTTTCCATCTCTCTCAAATCCACTGAGAACTGAAGTCATCCTCCCTGCTCACTGCTATGATTGAGTTACTCTTAGGCCAAATGCTTCAAGGAGCTGATCCTCCATAGTCACATGCAATGTAGGTTTTTTTCCTTTGTGTTTAAGGACCTCTGTAAGTAATGTTTCAGGTTCTATCTGCTTACACTAAATCAGTGCAGTACTGATACCTGCTTGTTTTAGCAGTTCTGCCTTTATCTTCATATCAGCTGTGGTCTCTGTTATGTGCATTGCTCTACAGGTGTGCTGCTCTATAGTTTCAGCCCTGTCATGATCTCTTACCAGCCCAATGCATTAGCAGTGATGTAGCTGATGGGGATTTGTCATATAGAATCATAGAATACCAGTTGGAAGGGACCTCAGGGATCATCTTGTCCAACCTTTTTTGGCAAAAGCATGGTCTAGGCAAGATGGCCCAGTGTCCCATCCAGCTGAATCTTAAAAGTGGCCAGTATTGTGGAATCCACCACTTCCCTTGGGACATTATTCCAATGGCTGATGTTCTTATTGTGACAAATATTTGACGCTTGTTGGTTGTTTCTTGTCATCCTCCCCCTGATTGTAGTTCATCAGAATTCAAGTGAAAGAGATACTATTTGGTTCTTTTGTTTCAGTATGTGCAGTGCTGTAGCAGAATCATAGAATGGTTAGAGTTGGAAGGGACCTTAAAGGTCATTGAGTTCCACCCCCCTGCCACGGGCAGGGACACCTCCCATCAGAGCAGGTTGCTGCAAGCCCCATCCAGCCTGGCCTTAAACACTTCCAGGGATGGGGCATCAGCAACTTCCCTGGGCAACCTGTTCCAGTGCCTCACCACCCTCACAGCAAAGAGTTTCTTCCTGATATCCAATCTAAATCTCCCCTCTTCCAATTTAAAACCATTACCACTTGTCCTATCACTGCTCTTCCTGACAAATACAGCAGGCCTTTGGGTTCATTGAAATGGGAATTACAACTGCGTTTTTAAGTGAACTTCTAAAGGGTAGAGGAGTGAGCTAAATCTGACTTATTACATGCGTTGGTAAATAGTGCTGTTCATTGCTAATTGGTCTTAATGGATAATGTTACGGATTTATGTCATCAGTCAAGGAGTAGAAACTCAGCTATAATGAACTCTGAATTCTTGTAAATGAATACAAAATGATTTTGATTTTGTGGATCTTTGTGCAGCTGATGGTTGCTCAGTTCAGAGGGTGCTTCTGTTCGGTTAATGTTGAGTTTTTAAAACAGAGAGCAGTTACATGCATATATTTCTGTAGCTCAACTCATAGGGTTTGTAGGTGAGCAAGGACAGGAAGGCTTGTAGTGGCAAAACCAAGGTGCTACATGGTTACGGTCGGAGTAAACAGTGTTGCAGATGAAACTGCTGAACAGAGGGATGAAAGGTATCTAAAGGGTTGGTAAACATGAAAACTAGTTGTTTCATGGTTTGTATAACTCGTAATATTCCCATGGATTTTTAAGTGAAAGGCAAGCTGTGACAAACATCTTGAGAATGTTTTGCATAAATGGAAGCTACAAGCAGTTGAATTTGCGGCAGGAAAAAAGCAAATAAAGTACAAAACCAGCATGTGAGCTATGTTCTGTAAATACAAAAAACAAATGCATTGCTGAACAGATGTTTACTGACTGAAGAGGCTTTTTGCACTGCTAATAATCGAATTCATGGCCTGGGCAACTCAGCTGTATGGCGAGCCGCTTGAAGAATATTGGTCATGTCATAGCTCACTTGTTTTGAATCAACAGGGAGAAAAACCCAAAATCTTGTATCAAATCATGTTATGACCTGAAACAATGGTTGGACAAGTGGGGTTGTTTTTTTCAATTTAATCTTGTTGCAGTAATGAAACATGCTGTTCTCAATACTGTAGTTCATTATTGTCTTCTGTGGCATTACAGGTGAGGGAAATGTGGGGCTTAAATCTCTTTTGGCAAATTGCTTATGTGTCAAGTCTACTTCTTCACTGTTGCCTGCCTTACTGCCCTTCAGAGTTTGAGACACAACACAGCCACGTGGCATCCTTTAGATTAAATTACTGTTCTGTTACGTACTCAGAGTTGTCACTAGAAAAACATGGGAAGGCAGTTGCAAAGCCCTGGTTCTAAATGCAGTACGGGGCACTCTTAACCTGGTTAATATGTTAGATAAAAAAATGTTATCATTGTTTGTTACAGTATCAGCTGGCCTTTGTAGGCCTTGACCACCCCGTGTGTTTTTGTAAATTCGCCCAGGCAAAAGCAAAGATGCCTGCCCTGATAAGCTTCCTCAGCAGTTTGTACCTGGTCCAAAGGTACCTTATTTTTCTTATGATTGTAAGCAACATGGAAAATGTGATGTGTTCAGGAGCTGTATTTGTGGCATTTTTTAACTGCCTAGTGATATTAATGATTTTAATTGTTTGTTTTTTTTGTTTTTTTTACCCCCCAGTATTTGAGCCAGAATTTATTAAAAAAAGAGTGATTAAATTGATCTTGACGTTTGTGCAGTTCCTTACTGTCAAAATTTAACTTTTTAATTGTAAAACACCCACCTTATTAAAGAAGCAGGAAAACCTGAACTTTAAAGCATTTTTTTTCATGCTCTGGCATATACTTGATTTATTATTACAGGATAGAGCAGAAACTGCAGGAGGTGATATGTGAGTAGATCTACTTGTTATCCTCTCTGGCTGTTATGATGTTACTTGCTTATTTCTCTCAATACGTATTTATATACTGCTATATACTTTTCACAACAGCTGTCAAAAGTTTCTCACCGAGAGTAGTGTGCTGAAGCTCACAATTCCGAACCTAGATGAGAGCCTGGCACTCTACACTCTGTCCTCCAGGAGGTGGCACCACCATGCTAGAGAGCGTGTGGCCCTAAGGGCAAGGGGGATGAAAACAACTTGGTAGTAATAACTAATATTCCCTGGATACCCGTGAGAAAAATAATTGTGGTGCATTAGGTGACTTGGTAGAGGATGGTAATAAATTCCCATGTTCCATAATCCTAATTTGAAGGAACAATTCTCATTTACATTTGGTGGTTGTTTTTTTTTTTTTTTAAACTTGAGAGAGAGACATCATTGCTCTGATTAAAAAAAAATAAAATAAAAACCAAATAACCCAAACACCCAAACGGCATTGTTAATCTGGTGTGATTCATGTTAGTAATTTCATTTCCAGTTCTCAGATAATGCAGTTGTCGTTCAAAGAAGTGAACATTTGCTAATGGATGTTTGCTTTCATGATAAACTGGTAGAAACGTTACACGAATTGGAGAGTTCCATCATGAAGCAGGTGATTTTATCTGACAGGCTTGTGTAAATTGGAGGGTTGTAGAATTTTCGGTGTAGCTGCATACTGTACTGAGGTGACAGGAAGTAAAGCACACACATGCACATGCTTAAAACTTGAAGTTTTCTCACCTGTATTAAAGTACAGGTATAAATGGCTTGCAGAAGTGTGGAATGTAGAGATGCTAGGGGGTGCTCAGGTCTTTACAGTAAACCACCCACTTGTTTGTGTGCTTTCAGGTGGCCAGAACAAGAGATAAGCAGCATTTCTTCCTAGAAATAGCCAAACCCCAAACAACTGGCAACTGTGTTTGGACTGAAAGTGGGATTTGAATGAAAGTAAAATCCTTTTAGAAGGATATAGTTACATCAGTACTTTGCTGTGGTAATGCCATACTTTAGGCTGTTCTGCATGTTAGCTGGTCCCTGGTAACTCCCAGTGTGCATGTTCTGTGTTTTAAATGTGAAGGCAACTTGTCTGTTTTCATCACGAGGTAATCCAGCTGGACTTCTGCAAGGGTAAATGCATGAGTACAGTTTGATCTGTTGTGGGGGAGCCAACATACTATGAAGCAGCATACGTGTTTCTGATGCTGACTTGCTCTTAAAATCCGAACATCAGTTGCATGTTTTGTTTTGCCCCAACTGTTGGTGAAAACGTTGTGGTAACCTACAGCTAGAGTGTGCATTTTCACATGGAGAAGGACTGCTAAGCTGGCATGCACTTTTAAAAGTCTTTTAATAGCCTTTGAATGTTTGCTGGTATATTTTTTGAAGTCCTAAATTTTTTATTTATTTTATTTTATTAATAACAACTCCTGTTATTCAGTCTTCTTTGAAGTTAACTTGGGACATAAATCTTTCTTTGTGAAATGGTAGCGTCATGGACAACTTGGATGTGTTAATTTCTCAGACATTACTTCTTTACACTTTCCCTACCCTCATTCTTAGTGGTACGAGCTAGAAATTCAGCAGTTTTAATGAAAACAACGTGGTGATATAAGTGAGACAAGTATGAAAGGGAGGAAGACTGAAACCATCTGCATGTTTGACATGCAGAGAGCAGTGATGCTAGAGTGAAGAGGAGAGTAATTCTCTTGTAATGGTGGTTCCCAGTCCCTCCTGAGTTAGAGAACAGAAAAAGGCCCCGAATGTATTTATTTTTCACAGCAATGGAATATATTAGTTTTCTTAATTTTCAAGACAATGAAACTGAAATGGATTTTTGCATGCAATCAATCTACTGAACTGAGAAAGGGAACAATCTTTACCTTTCAGGCTATCTTTAACAGTTTAATTTTGTGCTTGACTGGCTTACAACATTTGTCTCTCTTTTAACAGCTGTTCTCTTTGATGTATGGTGCAGGTAAGAGGCTTTCCGTAAATCAGAGTTGCGAAGGGTGTACTTTAGGCATGGACTCTCCTCTGTGAATGTGGAATAGTGAAATGATAGAAATTCATACTTAAGTTTGCTTCTAAATTTACATGAATATTTTCTGAGTTCTTAATAAATAATTTTAAATCCATGCTATAATAATTAACTCTTCCAATACAAAGCTGAGTAAGATAGTATTTTCTAATGTAAAAAGGCTTTGTGTATGTAGATTTTCTCTCAATTTATGTGAAAGAATCTTTCTTCAGAGGCAGATGGGTATATGTAAAAACAATTTCTAGCAAATTTACTTGAATCTTTTCCTCTTCCTATTTTGTGTTGTACCTGTCTCTTGCTTCTTGGCAGGTGGAAGATAATTGTCTGCCCCTCCTTTCATTCTGCTGCTTCTTTTGCAACTATGCTACCTACTTTCTTGGGTCTCTTCCACCTCTTCATGTCTCTGCCCTTTCCTATCTAAGGTGCACTTGTTCCCACCTCTCGTGAGATTTCAGGTACTTGCAGCAGACTGCTTGGCACTGTTCTTTTAATCTACATAGCCCTATACAAAGTCATGGCTGACAGGGACATTAAGATGGAAAGAGAAGCGGAAGCTACCCAGATACCGTCCTAGGGAGAATGTAAGTCAGACCCTTTAACTTTTCTTGATCTTTCATGTATGCCAGTGAAGTGCAGCGTTCTGAGAAGGAAGGATAACCTTCCGGGACAGCTTCACCGTTTTTTTTGTACTTCACACCTTCTCACTGCATGTCTTGTACTGCTTTTGGGCTATGCATTTCCCTCTTCCAGTAAATGCCTCTCATTAGGGCTTGAGGAAGAACCAAAAGAATGTTGTGAAGAGCAAGACGGTATTCATGGAATCATAGAATAAACTGACTTAGAAGGGACGTTTAAAGCTTAGCTATTCCAATGCCCCAGCAATGAGCTGGGACATCAACTAGATCAGGTTGCTCAGAGCCCTGTCCAACCTGACCTTGAGTGTTTCTCTAGGGATGGGGTGTGTACCACCTCTCTGGGCAACCTGTGCCAGTGTTTCATCATGCCCATTGTGAAAAACAAACAAACAAAAAAACAAACAAGCNAAATTCCTTCATCCTTCAGCCTGTATTGATAGCGGGGGTTGCCCAGGTACAGAGCCTTGCACTTGGCCTTGTTGAACATCATGGTGTTCACACAGGCCCACTTATTGCACTTGTTCAAGTGTCCCTGTGGATGGCATCCCTTCCNCCCTTGTAAAGAGTCTGTCCTTATCTCTCTTGTAAGCGCTCTGAGTACTGAAAGGACACAGTGAAGTCTCCCTGGAGCCTTCCTTTCTCTAGGATGAGCAACCCCAACTCTTTCAACCTTGCTTCATGGGAGAGGTGCTACATCCCTCTGATNCTGATGTTGTCTGCAAATTTGCTGAGGGTGCACTCAGTCCCACTGTCCATGTCATTGCTGAAGACAGTAAACAGTACTGCTTCCAGGAATGACCCCTAAGGGACATCCCTTGTCACCAATCTCCATCTGGATATTGAGCACTTCTCTCTGGATGTGACCATCCAACCAATTCCTCACCCACTGAACAGTCTGCTCATCAAATCCTTTCACAGGGCAGTATTCTGTTTGCCATACAAAAAATTATATTCCTGATGCATCTGAGAGAAAGAAAAGTAGGTATGGGGAAAGGCTGAAAAAAAAAAAGGTCTTTAATTTATAGGGAACAGTTGTGTAGCTGTCAAGAATCCTTACTTACAGTATTAATCGATCTGTTAAGCTGTTTTAATTATCTGAAAAGATAACACATGGATTTGCATCTCAAAGTGGAGGAGTTGAGCTTCACCATAAAGCATTCCGCATATATTGCAAATACAGTATACTTGTTATTCCTTCATGGCCTTGAAAACAAAATACTTTATTTGTCTCTGAAATTTAATTAAAGGATTTGTGCTTGGAGTTAATCTAGATGAAAATATACATGTGTAATATAGCTGTTATCTCTGTATGGATGAGGGTTTTGTAAACTCCTTGCCTAGAGAAAGTATTTGTTTCATGAAAGATTCTTAGCTGTAAAAAGAAAAATAGCACAGCCAATATTCTTTGGCTTACAGACAGCTTAAAAAATAAATAAGTAACTAAGGAAAGCTGTAAACTGATGACTGGACCTCACTTCTTTTAAACTGAATTTGAAGGAACGTTATTTTCCTAGGCAAGCTTTTTAATGTACTTTATTTGGTAAAGTTTAATATCTCCATCAAAGCTCATACAGGGTCTAGTTTTGTGTGCAGCAGCATTATGAGGACAGTGGGGAAAACTTACATTTACACTAGGCCAAAGAAAAATCATCAACCTGGAAGATGCTACAGACCACTTTATTCCTCTTTTGAGTTATTTTACAATGAGGAGTCCTTCTCAGCGGTTAAGGAATGTATAATGCTTTCTGACTTAAAAATGTGCAGAGGCATCAAGATGTAGAATGCATTCCTGAAGCTGAGCTGAAAAGGACTTAACATGGAGAACACAGGAGTAAACATGTAGTTATCTAATCTGGATGGGAGAAATTAAGTGTGGCCTGGGTTTCAGAAACAGCCTGGTTCAGACTACAGACTTGATCTGACATAAGAATTTGAATGCTGATGCCTATGGGTTGCTTAAGTGAAATAATTGCTTTCATAACTATCATAATCAAATGCAGTTATGGTGAACTTGCATTAAATTATTTTTTGGAATGCATATTTTGGAATCTGGTGTTTATTACTCAAAATCATAATGTAATTTTGTGGGCCCTGGCAGAGTGGAAATTGCCAACTCTGCCAAATTTAAAAAAAAACGTAATTCTGGGGAGTGAAGACAGCTATTGGTTAAAATGCTGGTTTTATGCTGTCTTGTGTAGTACAGGTTTCTTGATTAGATAGGATTTCTCTTACTTGGTGCAGGCAAGCTGTGGAGATCTGGATCTGTGCTGTCTGAGCCCTGCATTTCATACAGTCTGTTAGAGAGGTACTGGGTTTGGAGTGGTGACTTCAGTGGTAATAGGGAAGATGAATGTAGGAACTTTGAAATATGATGGCTCATCTCAAACACAGAAGTGCTGTAAAAAGCGTAGGTAAGGACTGTGATGAGACGAAACACCTTGACTCAAATATGAGAGGACTAAATTTCTGATACCACTACATATTATACTTCTAGAATTGTCCTGACCTGCTCATATTGTAGATTCAAAAATAACATGTGTGTGTCAGAATTATTTCCAGTGGTATCATGGCCCAAAATGATGGGGAAAAACTGAGGGGAAAGCAAGAATTGTAAGAAAAGGATCCCATGGCTGCCCAGTCAAAGTCTGTACATCTCTTAGGAGTCTTCTAGGCAAATAAAGAGGCACTGATCACACAGGAGTTAATTTGACTCTTGGTATTATGTTAGCTGTCTCTGAAAGGGGATGCTGTCTGAAGCTGGGGCTTCAGCCAAACCAACAAATAGTTGTTTCATAGCTTTTTGATGTTACAAAAGTGAATTGAAATTTACATGATAGTTTAATCTGCCTGTGATAGATAATTACTGAATTATCAAATGTTATTAATTAAAAAGTAATAAGTTTGATTTTTAACAAAATCTGGAAAGGAACCTCAGAATGGAGTTTCATCACTAACTTTTCGGTGGTGGTGGTGGGTTTAACATTCATTTATGCTATCCTGGGGCTTTCTTTGTACATTCAGTACAAAAGTCTTTTGGCTTCATGGTGAGCTGTGACAGGTAGCTGGGACAGCTGAAAAATGCTCATTTGCTCTTTCTGGGTAAATCTTTGACTGGTTAGGATTCTTGTCTCAGTTTAGTATGTGGTTGTCCAAGCTCTTATGCCAGTGGAAAAGAAAGGAAATAAGAATGAAGATGTTGGGAACAGCAGGACTGTTGTGTCTGGTCATACAGACTATGTCAGTTTGAATTAATGGTCAGGCTGCACTCTTGGTTGTGTGACCACTGTGCTCACACAAACAAGATCCTTGATGTGATAAATTAAAAGATTAAAAAAAAAAAAGATCTCTTTCTTTTAATGTGACTTCTTTTTTTTTTAAAAAAATGAAAATTTGTCTTGGAAGTATGGTCATGTTGACAGTTGTACTATTTTGGGTTGGTTGTTGAGAGAGGACGTACCATGAAACTAAAATTTACTGCAGTCACACATGTAGAGTATTTCAGATGCAAATCATGTTAAGAAATTGATGTGTATTAGTAGGGATGTCTCTTCAGATGCTTCTGTCTCATCATTCACCTTGTACCTTTTATACTAAGCTAGGTGAAGGGAATTCTTGGAACATTCTTAGTAGACAGATTTCAATATGTTATTACAGCAGCTTTGTGTATTTTAAAATACAGGAACTAAACAAAATAAGGCAGTGTATTTTGTATGTGAAAATCCTTTATCTGACAAAAGTACTTTCATGTAGTAGCTTTATCCTTCTATTCCCACTAACATAGTAAGCATTTTATTTATTGCTAATGACAGAATGTTTATTCTTTAGTTTCCGTAAGGCTTGGCTAAAAATCTGATAAATTAGAGTAGATATCATTTGCCACTAGTATTAAGATACTATTTTTTTTCTTCAATTTTTACCTTATTTTGAAAAACAACAACAACCAACCAAAACAAAACTCTGCCAATTCTGTTTTCAGTTCAGTTCTACAGAGGTGGTGTACAGCCTTGCTTTATTGAAAATTGTATTTTGGGCTAAACCATTGCCAGAGAGACCATTCACTCAAATCCAGGTCTCCAAAGTAAAATTGAGATAAATTGAATTTTGATTTTGATTCCTGATATACTTTTTCATTTTTTTCTTAAGAGAAAGCCTGTACTGCCTTCATCTGCTTCCTTCAAATGTATTTTCTGTTTGTAAAATAAATTAACAAGCATCTGTGCTGCTGGCTTATTAATCATAAATCCTAGCAAAGCAGTAGTATGAAAAATCCATAGTGGACAGCATCTGTATGTTACATACGTAATTAAGCCGTGGGAAATATGACTTCCCAGCTTTTTCACTTGTATTAACTTTCATAGAACGTGACATCAAGGTAAGTAGCCGAGTGTGGTTAAAAAGTGCCACTTTTAATTGCAGGAATATGGCAGTGAAAAGAGAATTTTTTATGTAGAGGGCATAATTACTAACATTCTTCTTATTTGTTATATTAGAAACGTCACTGTGTTTAAACATCTTTGCACATCTTACAGGAAAGCCTGAAATAATTCGTTGAAAAATTAACAAGTTCATTTCATCACATCTAATGGCTTCTTAAATCTGTATCAGCTTATCAAAGGAAACATTAATTAAAAGTGTAATTGACTAGCCAGCTGTTTCCTGTTTTCTGTCCAGCAGCGTCTATTAAAAACATTACAAAACATGTAAAGCTCTTTATCTGAGGCAGATGAGAAGTTCCTCATGCCAAATTCTGCTCAAGCAGTGAGATTTAAATGATAGTTTCTTAGTTCAGTGCATGCTGGGAGACCAGCATCTGTAGGCATGTACTGCTTCGTGTGGAGCCAGGCTACATTACCAGTTGGCAGGGAAACCCTTTTAAAACATGTCATACACAGTTATTGCACCAGAGTGCTTTGTTCCCAGAGGGGAGCACTGCATGACTGAAGGTGAACGTGTGGCTGCTTTTTTCCTCACTACACATAAAAAACCTTCTAATAGCGGTGTAGTTCTCAGGCTAGGCTTGTATAATGAGAGCAGTAAATAGCCATGTACTGAAAGCAAGCTCTACCTTGAACTGGCATTCAGCAACATCTATAACAACATGAAAGGTACAAGTTTTTTCCTGCCCGAGTAGAATATGCCTTTCAGTATCTGAAGGGAGCCTACAGGAGNGTTTTGTCCGTTGGGTTTGTAGTGTTCATTCCCAAGCTAGGGAGTTATTCTCGCCAGGTACAAGAAAGTCTTCATGGAATCATTTTGTATTTCAGTGTACTCTTGTGAGATGATTGGGGAACTGCCAAGGTCCCGTTGGTCATGGAGAACCCCTGCTCTTCTTTTGGATGTTACAGTGGGACTGTAACTAGCCCCCTTTTTTGTTCATATTACACTTTCCATTGGGCCAGCGCAAGACAAATCATGACCAAACTCAGCAGCTGTCCTTCTCTTCCCAGTAACCACGGTTTGGCCTCCCTGGGGATTAGCACAGAACTCTCAGGGTCCAAAGACGTCTTTGAATATTCATCTACCTTTTGCAAGGGCTTTTTGATATATGAGAGCCAAATTTCTGCTTGAATTAAAATTATTGAAAATAAAAAGCCCGTTTGCAATTAGTGCATGACCAAAACTCTGAAGCCTCTTTTAATTTTGGTATGGAGAATGAATTGATATTAATTCTCAAATTAAGACTTGTGACAGTAAAGGTCCCTGCTCCTTTTTTTTCTTTTTTTTTGTTTTTATTTTTTTGCATTCATCCAAATTACTTCCTCGGGGACTTCTATCTCACTCCATACTTGGATGTATTATATTCAGCTCCCTTTCCCCCCTGCCTCCTGATCTTAAATGTCATCTTTTTTTTTTCCCTGGCCAACTGAAAGATCAAGTTAGAAAGTTGTGTTCGGAGTGCAGGACAAGTATCAGTCATACTGAGGAGAGGTAGAATGCAGCTGAATCCAAGGTGCTGTCACAGCTTGGCAACAGGGAAAGAGAATAACTCCAGTAACAACAAAGGAAAAATGGAGTGGGGATAGAGCAGAGTTTTGCCTGTTGTGTTTAGATTTGAAGGCAGTGTCTTACTGGAATTGGAGTCTCTGTATTTTAGCATAGCTGGAGAGCTCAGATGGAGTAATTTTTGGAAGAAAGTCAGGGATAATACAGTTTTCCAGCGTTACTGTGTTGTAGGATCATTATGAAAACTGCACTGTAGCAACAGACAGCTGGACATTCCTTGAAAAAGACTTGCAAGGTATAGCCATGTGCAAAGGCAAACTCAGTTTGATTACTAAAGCTTCTTCAAAACAGAGTATGTTTGAATTTTGGGATGAAGACACTTAACAGTGTTTTATTTCTCTAAATACATCTGTGGTTACAAATGCTGACTGCTGTAAGAGCTTGTGGCTTTATTTCTGTAGTGTAGTGGGGACTTGGACATGTTAGGTGTCCCAAACATTGATCCTCCAAAAGGAGGGGAAAAAAGGGAAAACCTAGCAGATTGAGTAGTTACATAATCTATCCTATCCTTTCAGCTGGCATCAGTTCAGCTGATGCTGTCAGTGGCGTGAGAGGGGAATGAAATGTGAACAGCAAGTTTTGCATACCAGAAATCAAAAAATAGGAGATGTTGTGCTGCAGCCTCAGCTGAAAAATACGGTTAGATGATCAGCTTAAAGAGTGTGTTCTGCCCTTGCTGTTGTAAATGAAGTTTGCCCACAGAAAAGGGAAGAGTGTTATCTCTTCATCTCCTAGCTATGGATGGTTGAAACCCTCTATGTGGTGACATACCAAGAGAGTTCCGGAATGGAAAATTCCTTAGTTTTTCAAAGAACATTCACTGCTCGGAAGACAGATCTTGAGTTTCTGAAATAGGTGGGAAACACTTTGTGGAAGCAGATCACCTGGGATCGTGATGTGGTCACAAACTAACTCTGGAACCGTAATTAGTCCAGCATCAAATCCCTTTCTGATGTCATATTGTAAACAGGAAATTAAATGTTATGTGCTCTTCTCTTTTCTGCAGCACAGAAGAAACTGCTTGGTAGAACAGTACTGTATGCAAGAAAGGTTATGCAACCAGTCTGTATGTTGTTGTTCTTATTGGTGCAATTAAGATACAGCTGGTTTAAATTGTATTTAATAGCTTTCACAGTTTTTTACAGTCATTTGTTCATCAGAATCTTGGGAAAAAAATTTGCTTAGATGGAATTTCTGGAGATCATTTTGTTTAACCTTTTGCTCAAAGCAGGGGACTGTCTTCCATGTTAGCTCAGGTTTCATATGGTTTTGTCCAGTTCAGAAAATCCCCAAGGAAGGGAAGTCCCCAGCTTCTTTGTACCACCTGCTAGTGTGCTTAATTGGTCTTGTGGGCAAGAATTAATTTTCATAAAGTCTGTGTAGAATTTTGAACAAGTTGCAACTTGTGGTTACTTGGTTTAGTTCTTTCATGCAAGAATCCGCTCCAGGCTTTTCTAACTGCCCAGAACTCACCTTAACTTTCTCCATGCCAAGTAAGTTCAGTTTTCTTCATCTGTCCTCATTTGTCATATGTGTTAGCTCCCTAATTGTCTTGGAGGCCTTCCTGGATTCCGTGTAGTTTGTTGGTTGGTGTCTTGTACTGGAGGCCCAAGTTGGACTCTTTACTCCAGGTCCTGTGAATACCTAGTAGAGTGGAATAATCACTTACTTTGATGTCATCATCCTTGTGCTACTGTGGCCCAATACGAGTAAGCCTTCACTGCCACAGGAATGATTTGCCTTTGTGGTACTCAAATTTCTTTATCCTGTTATGTTTCCCTGCTTTTTCTTTGCATGAAATTCGTACTAGTAGCTCTTTGTGTCCTGCCTGCATGGAAAAATCAAGTTTAAGTGATAACAATAATTGAGGTGTGATTGTAAAGGAAATAAGCAAATAGCACCAGTTTGATGGCACAAGTACCAGTAGCCATGAAGTTTTCTCCTTCATATTACTGTTTTTACCTCTGCTAGCTGAATGACCATTAGTGCAGCATAGCCTAGAAGTATTGTCTCTCCAAATGGGTCATGTAGACCTATTTAATGTTACCCTGAGTATGGAGACTTGAGTGGTATTTAAATACCACACTGTTGGTTTTATTTTCATCTGCAGCTTGCATGAATATATTTCCCACTTTTTAAAGTTCTGGGTAATACCCAGAAGAATGGCCACCCAAAAGTTTCAGGTCTGGATATAGATATTATTTTGCAGATAGTTAATAGTAAAAAATATTAATTAAGAACATCACATTTTGTGCAAAAGATGTCTGAATAAAGTTACCCAAATCCTGAAGATGTATTTTGAATTTTTTCTCCTTTTTGTTATAACTTGTTAGAATAATGTGGTGTTTTAAGCAAAGAATTCAAGAACAGTTGCAGGTTTTCTGCCTGAGTGCCAGGTGTAATGACTGTCAGCATAGTTTGAAACTACAGTAATGTGTGTGCTTTCCTTTCAAACTTACAGTGAGATGTTATGGGCTGAATTTTGCTTTTTTTTTTTTCCTTTTTCTTTCTCCTGCTTAATTTTTTAAAGGTGGTCTGCAATCCTATAGGGTCATCCAAAGTATTTTTTAAGAGGATTCAGCATTTCTGATTTTTTATGGGAGATTGTTTTCGGGTGTGTGTTCCTAGTTGACATCTGCCTTTGAGAACCAGTGAGCTTCTCCTGACTGCCCTTGGCTGAGGAACGCATGGGAGAAATGTGACGCCATTGTTTCTGCTCTGAACTGTGATCTGCAATCCTAGTAAACTGACAGAAGAAAATTTCCAGTATCCACTAGTTTATTTGGAGTATCAGGCACTCTCCAGCTGTGAACACAAATCTATGGATCAGAGGGCAGAATTAGTTACATGTAGCTAATTTTGACTGCTGATCAGTTTCCAGACAAGGGTCATATTATTTCTTCTGTAATGCAGACAAGGCATAGATAGATTCTTCCTGGAGGCCTTTCAGCTCTTCCATTCCCACATGACATCTGTGTGGAAAGTACAACCATCTGCTCCCTGGCCTTCTCCTTCCTTCAGGCTGTCCCTGGGGGAACTTCACATTTTCTTTCTACCACAACAGTCCAGCCCAACAAAACAGTGAGACAGTCTTCTCATACACATTCCTTTTTGCTTTATTGTTGGTGTACATGTAAGTACTTGTTTATTCTAAAAGATTATGAGCTTCTCTTACACAAAGTTGAAAACCAAGCAGTGGGCATGCCGTGACTTTACAGACCACTGGAAGGTGTGTTAAGAGCCTGAACAGGAGCTAGATCCCTTCTTCAGAGCTGTTAACTTAAATGGTTTCGATGCAATTATGTGTGGAAAATCCAAGGACAACCTTCCTGCTTGCAGAAGTAACATACTTTCTTAGTACGGTCCACGTTGGATATTCAGCGCTTCTAGTAAATTTCCACAGCAATCCTCATGCTGATTAAAGAACAAGATCTATGTTTTTGACAGCTCTTGGCAGGTAGAGTTGTGGTAGTAGCGTGGGAGGTTAGTTCAAATTGATTTATAACAGATACACGGATGGACTCTGTCTGTCACCATCTCTGTTATTTCTTATATAATCGTTGGAAATGATGTTTCATAAGCCAATGATGACTTCCATGCAGCTTCCTATTTATGGCATCTATCTGTGCCCGTAGAATGTCCTTTTATCTGTCGCCTGGGCAAATGCATGGTTCATGCTGGAGCTCCTCAGAACTGCTGTGGATCTTCTGTGTCCGATACATTCTGTAGAATTCACCTTTGATTTGGGGTTCTCTTTAATCCTGTAGAGAAGTCACTAAGTTGAATTCAAGATTCTTTTCAAAAGTATGTTGTGTTGTAGCCATCTGCTTTTAATTTTTACTTATTTGAACAGCCTCACCTAGGAAACGCTTTTCTTTCTTGGACAAAGAACTAAATGTCTTGCATCTGTATGTAAAGGATCCAGATAACTTTGTTTTGAAGTCCAGTGGTATTTCAAATACATTAAACTAAAAATGCCTAAGAGATTTTGCTCAGGCACTGCGTAACGGAAAAGGAGATAATTAAAATGGGTGGGAAACATTGTTCAGCATTGAGCTTGACTTTCTTCAAACTGAATTTGGGCCATTACTTCTGCTTCTAGGGAAGAGGTGAGTTTGAATAAGATGTAGTCTACTGAATTGTCTCTCCATCAGCTTGATCCTAGAATGGGGTTGTGATGGTGAGTTTTAATGACAGTAGGCAGTGATTTGACAGAAGCACAATGGCTGTGACTTCACTGCAAGATCTGGTAGGTGGGAAGCCTTTCCAAAGAAGTTAGAAACAAAAGTGCTTTGTGCTCAAAAGTTTTTGCTGTTCAAAATGGGAAAGTTTCATGTTCCTGTCAATCAGTCCAAGTATGATCAGACAACACGTGACCTTGTGAAGCAGAGAGCAGTATGTTCGCTTTTGGAAGATATATAATACAGTGAAGGAGGTGTGTGGGGTTGTGAGGGGGACAGTAGAATAACTGCCATTTGGATCAAGGTTGTAGTCCAAAATTCAACTTACACCTTTATATGACAGTTTCAAAACTAATTTTATTTCAGTTTTGTTCTGTCATGTTTTCCTCCACTCTGCCTGTCCAGAATTTTTTGATGTCTTTTAGCTGTAGTCACTCTCTTCCTTTGATTTAATTTATGGCTAACTTTTAGGAGACAATTGAAGGGTTTTTTTTAATGATGCAAGGTAAAGTTGTAATATTTCTATTTATGGTAATAAGCAATACGAAGCTCGTTTTTTCTGTCTGCCACCCTGTTGTCTGGTGGTGTTGACATTCTTTGACAAGTCCCTTTTGGTAAAAAAGTTTGTTAATTTAAGGGGAGTTTTGAGAGTCAGTTATCACTGTGTTAGGGGATAATTTAAAATAGTATTAAGTGTTGCTGTAGGTCTTACTTACTTGAATAGATTTCTTTATATGAGCAGTTTCAACAGTGTTTTGCAGTAGGGCATCATCTTTGTAAAAAAAATAAAATAGTTATGGATGCGCTATTGCTGGCTTCATCAAAAGCAGATGAAAATGATGATGTAATTCCTGGATTACATTTCTGCGTTCTTTTCCTTATGGTTGTATAGATGGGACTCTTCTTTCTGATCCTGACATCGCTTCTCTGAGTTAAATCTCTTTTCCCTAAACATAAGTTCTGCTGTACTTTCCAGAGAACAGCAGTTCTCTGTGTGTTTCTAGTGTGTGTCACGTACTGGAAAATGTTGGCGCTCAGCTCCTTGTCACAGTTTCAGTACAGAGCAGTTACAACTGTTGTGCTCTTCATGCTGCAGTATTTCCTTCTAGCGTGAGGCTGTAACAGCAGATAGATCTGATCTGCCTCTGTCCTGTGCTGTTCTCTGTGGGAGTTCAGCGTGGAGCTCCCGCAGCTGCGACTGCTACATCCCCCACTCTTCCCCTTTGCGCTACGTTTTAAGATTCATTGTGGTCTAACATTGGACTTGCTCTTACAACTTACTTCTAGAAAGAAATTCTTTGCTGTGAGGGTGGTGAGGCACTGGAACAGGTTGCCCAGAGAAGCTGTGGCTGCCCCATCCCTGGAGGGCTTCAAGACCAGGCTGGATGGGGCTTGGAGCAACCTGCTATAGTGGGAAGTGTCCCTGCCCACAGCAGGGAGGTTTGAACTCAATGATCTTCCCACTCTAACTATTCTATGATTCTATGACTCTCATTTCTGTTGGCTCCTTCTCTATACCAGTGACAGCCACTCGTAGAGTTTAGTGAAGTGACCTACCTGATGGTGATGGTCCCTATTTCAAATGGAGAGCTGGACAATGTAACCTCCAGGTGTGTGTCAGTGATTTCTGCAGTTTTAGAGGTGGGGTATGTGGTTCTACTCTGCTTACTGTGATCATTGCTGACATTCAAAATCAAGTTGTTCAGCAATGAAAACAGGAAAACTTGGAGATGGAGGGGGCAGAAGGGTCATGCAATGAAAGTCTCTGAGGGGTGTGAGTATTCTTGCTGACCTTCTGCAAATAATGAAATAAAGCTTCTAGCCCTAGGGACAAGTGGAAGAGGACTGCGATACAAGCCTGAGACAATAGCCAATGCTCCTAAAGCTTCCTGGTGGTAAGCTTTTGCCATAGTTTCCCGTAGAAGTAGTTATCAGAGCTGTCTGCCCTGGTCCTGTCACCATGAGTATCTCTTCACTTCATTGTTGCTGAGCCATTTAACCATTCTAGGCCAGCAAAAAGCTTTTTTTTGCTTCTCCTCACCATGAGTTTTTTCTGCCATAGAATGCTCCAAGTGCTTGCTGCAGGATCAGAAAAGCTCTGCAGCTGCTCCAGAGCAAGCAGTGGGAATAAACAGGCAGGTGCAGGGTGGGGAGTGTGGTACCATGAGTTGGTAGGTGCGTTGATGTGGCCATGGACAGAACTGCAGCTGCAAAGTAATTAACACTAGACACAATAATAATGCTGTTGCTGAGATAGATGAATATTTATTCCCTTTGCATAAAGCGTGCTTGTCCAGCTATACATTGTTGTATACACAGTTTAAGACCCTGTGTGAGAAGAAAATACAGGATATGACCCTGTCACATTATCTATGTTGTTTCCTATCAGCAATTTTTCCACTACTTGGCAAAAAGTTGGGCAATACAGAGAGTGAAATTGATCCATTCTTGATGAGAAAAAGGAGAGAAGAGTTCAGAATTTGAAATGACCCCAAAAGCACAATGTAGTGCTTAGGTGTTCCATGAGCTGGGTGCAGAGAAAGAGACGTAGACTGGAGTCTTCCACATCTGATTTTAGGATATCTCTCTCTATATATAGCATTAGTATGGAGTTTCATTAATTTCTGTTGCCTGTGCGTTTTTTTATCTTTGCAACTGTATTGTCTGTTTGGGGCTTGAGAAATACTTGTGTTACCCATCCTTCCTCCCCTCCCACAGTTAGGAGTTAATGTTGGCTTGAAGCACTCCGCTCCCTCAGAATCCTTAATGCTGGCACACTGGGCTGCTCGGGCAGAATGCAGCAGTCTGTCATGTTCTTCTGGATCATAAGGTGTTAGAAGCTCTATGGGTTACATTAGCACCATGTTAGGTTTATGTTATTGATGTTTTTCTGGAGAAACTTCTGGTGACTGTTGGCTGGTAAACTCCGGCATGCTGCTGTGTGCTTGAACTCTGAATGTTTCAGGGAGTGCATGATAGGTTGCATCTGGAATTTGTTGAAGTATTCTGACAGAAAGGCAATACAGTGATATCATCTTTCTAAAAAAAACCATAATAAAGCACACACTGATTCTGCTGGAAACTTCCACCCTTAAATTTGTATAAATAATGTCAGAAAATTCACGGCAGAAATAACCACAGACTAGTTAAGCAAGGCCATGAAATACGTTCTGCTGGGGGGGACTTGATGGTACACAGAAAACAGAGGCAAGCCACTGGGGTGATTGCAGGCTGTCATGAGTGAATGATTTGATTTATGTCACCACTTTCTCCTCATTCACACTTTGATCCAGAAAGGGGTGTTTTCTGTGGTGGGGCATAACTGGGGGAGCATTATTTCGTTGGTGTTCATGTTGTGTGACAGATACTAGGCAGGGTGTGCCTCTATGTTGCTTTCTGGTGGTGCTGTGGGGATTTTTTGTTTAATTATTTGAAGCCCTGCAAGAAGAAAGATTTTTGCAGGTTGGCATAATCCTGAACTGAGGAGTCATCGTGCTAGTGGTGATTCTGGAGACAAGCTTGCATAGCTGGTTTACAAAGCTGTCTTTAGCACATCACCACCAGGGGTGCAGGCGAAGGGTGACCTGATTCTCTGGCAGATCAGTCCAGTGTGCCCTCAGTCTCCTGATGAGACCAAATCAAAGTGAGCCAAATCCTTCCAGTGCTATGTCCTATATAACACCTGCAAAACACAGAGGGAAATATTGAAGAAACTGTGCTGATTTCTGAAAAGCAATCCTATGAGCTGGTGATACACAAATACATTCTGCTTGCACATACGTGTGTTTATTCACAGCCATACATGATAGAGACAACTTGAGGTTTTTTAGGTAATTTCTCCACTCTGTTTTGAGTTCAGGTCTGGTTTTCTAACATTCTTTGCAGTCACTTCCAACATCATACCCTTTGCAAGTTGACTAGGGTTGTCTTCTGTTTCACTGTATGAATAATAACTGAAGTATTGAGTGCTAACAGATGCAGTATTGTGCTTTATGGAACTTCACAAAGTATGTTCTTTCATTTTGACAGTGAAGCCCTGATACCATTCTGAGAGTTACTTTCCGTCTAGTTTTGCACCCTTTCTGTAATAAGTACTTTCCTGTACTTAATATTGCTTTTGTATATCAGTTATGAGAATGTTATGTGAAACAAATAACCTCACCAAAATCAAGCATGTAGGAAATCATCTGCTGTTTGTCCACAGAATCTGTTCCTCTGCTATTGAAGAAAGTTAAATTGATTTGATGGGATTTTCTTTTTCTTGACAAATCCGTGCTGGCTATTTGTCACCTCACTTTCTTCCAGGTGCTTAAAAATAGTTTACTAGAGGTCCTTGATCCTTTCTACTAGGCTTCTGCGGAATGAGCGTAGTCTGCCTTATCCCGTTCTTCAGAACAGGCAGATGGAAGAAGCCTGAAAAAGATTTGTGTTTATTTGTGGCTGCTGCAGCTACTGGAGTGCAACTGTGTGTGTTTTGTCTTGTAGTACCTAATTCGGTCCTCACTGGAGGCATAGTGTCATGCAGTGCCTGCACAGCCCTCTGCCCTTCGCTTTTCTGGTAGCCTCTTTGCTCTACTTCGATAGCTCCTGTCTCTGAGTTCCTAAAGCTAGATGAATGTTTTCTTCAAAGTTCTTGGATCCAGACTCTTGGCTCGTAGGTACAGAATTCTTTTCAGCTGCAGTTCTGCTGAAGAGACTAGAAGGAAATCAGGATGTATGTGTTGAGAAATGCTGATGGTTTGAATCGAAAAAGGCAAGCAAGGAGTTTTCCTCAAGTTTTTCTTTATGTGTGTGTGTGTATATCTATGTAAAATATACATATCTGTGTGTATATATGTATGTGTATATATATATAAGTGTGTTGCTTCTAGATGCTTCAGCAGCTTCTAGCATCAATGAAGGTTTGGGGATGGGACTATTGAAAAGCTGGAGGTCTTGTGGGATAATCTGTTATATGTAGTATATTGATAGCAATGTGGTAACTGTTGTTTGGTTATTACAAACAGCAGTGATTTACATCATTCTGAGAGTGGCAGATGCTCAGAGAAGGTGGCCATGCTGCCATTTTCCTTCCAACAATATTGTATTGTCTCCATCTCTTGTATCAGAAGGTTGTTGAGAGCAAATGTGGGAAAGTACTTTACTGTGGCAGGAAAAAAAAAAGCTGCGCTTCTAAAAATGTATGTACTCAGTGCCAAAAGAACAGCTGCTTGGAAATGTCATTGAGGCTTTGCCAGAGAAGCTACTGGAGCTCCATGCCAAGATTTACCAAAAAAGGAAGGATGATTGTTCTCCAGGTCTCACAGACAAGTTCAAACCTACAGCCCCTGAGCTAGAAGCAATTGTGTAACAAAGGTAGCACAAGGATGACAAGTAAAGGAAATGTAATAGCTGCATAATAAGGGAAGAGGACACCATATACTTGAATTTCTGAAAGGATTATTGTATTCAGGTTAGCTTGCTCTATTGGGGGGTGTGGGCATTTTTCCCTAGTGACAGACTTGTCGTCCTAGCAGACTACATTATGAGAAGTGCAAAGAAAATAGCAGCTTGAATAGGGAAAATGAAATAACAATTATTTGTACTTTATAAATCTGTGCTTAGCATCAGAAGTAAAACCTTCTCAGTACATTTTAGGAGCAGAGATGTCCCTTCCCAAATTCTGTATCATTTATGAACTTGTGTTGTGTTATATGGATGTACAGTAAAGTATCAGTGCCTGCATCCCTCTATTGGAACAGTCCTAAAGCAGAGTGGGCAGGACAGGATAGCTGGATAGTAAAATTCTGGTGTTACTTGCTTTCCTTAACAAAGCTTCCTGAACTTTGTTCGGATGTGTTTTTCAGAAGTGTTTATGCACTTTATACCTGCTCAGTTGTGAACTGTGGAGCAGTAATGAAGTGACCCCTGTTTTATTCAGCACACTACAGTGAGCTCTTGGGCTTATATGCCAGCTCGTTCTTACAGTAAAAGATTTTATTATTTTTTCAAGTATATTGAGTCAGTTTATGTAAATTAGTTTTATTTGTGTTGTTTGACATTCTTCTAGCATGTTTTAGTCTTTTTCTTAAGATATTTCCCCCTACTCCCCAATTTTGTGATCCCTTTTAAACATTTCTCCTGTAGCACTTTGTAAGTAATGAATTGTTAAGTGGATGCATTCAATTGCCAGATAAATAGAGGGATAAAACCCAGCAGTGTTGATCCTTTTTCATTTTCCCAGTAGAGTGACAGATAAATTAGTCCCTACAGCAGCAGAGCCATAGAACAGTATAGGTTAGACTGGAATTAATATATAACGTTATATACACAAAATATGTGTGTGTGTAAATGTATGTATTTAAGGTTCTCATCCTTTATGCATCTATTTATGCACAAATTCTCAGTTGTGGCCTATGATCATCTCTTCAGGCAACTCCCATAACTCATCTTGTGAGGGAAGACAATTCTGTATCACATCTCAGTGTGTTTACAGAACAGGGAATTCTTAATAAGGGCCACTGTAGATTCATTCATACCATCAGTTGATAACTTCAGACCCTGAAGAATCTCTGCTCAATGTCCATTTAAGGGTGGTAGCAGAAGAACTTGTGCATGGAAAGTAAAAAAGCCTTGAAAAGTTCGGTTTCATCATTGACTAAACCTATCAGAGTCATGGGACTATGAAGACTGCTTGTTTTCAGAAGTACTGGAAAAGATACCAGTAAAATAGTGGCTGAGTTGCACAGCAGTTCATCGTAGATGTTCTGACAAGAATGATGTTTACAGAAGTTGATGGCAAATTGACTTCTGATTTAAATAGGCATCGGTAGCTGGAGAGATAAAGCATCAACATAAGTATCAACATATCATTCTGTCTGTAATCAGAAAAATGGCCTATGGGTGATCATCTGGCCAAACAAAGGACAGACATGAAAACCTTCTGAAGCAAATTTTGTTTTCATACAAAATATCTTGATGAAAATTCAGATTTTTCTGTACTTTGAGTAGATGTCTGACCTTCCCATATTTTTACTTTATCTAGTTTATCAGATGCTTACTTTCAGATACACAAAGCATCAGGCATTTGTTTGATGATGTTCTATTTAGAATATAAGTATGAAAATACATTAAGATCTTTAAAAATCACTGAGTTGTCTAATTCTAATCTGAACTCTTTCCTATCACAGTGGTTGATGAAAAAGAAGTACTACTGTAAGAAGTCACTCAAGTTATATTGGTTGTGACTGTCATTTGCCAAAGTTTATGCTAAGGAGTTGGATAAATTTGATTATGAAGCGAAAGAAAATCACAAATGCTTTAAAGAAAATGACACAAATTAGTTTTAAACCATTACTTTAAAAACAAGTAGGTGTGGCATGAATCATCAGATGAATTACCCCCCAAATCCTTCTGATTTGACTTTGTTTAGCTCCTCAGACCTTGCTAGGTCTTGCTTTTTCTGAAAACGTAAAAAGTAGAAATGAAAAACAAAATTCTGTGTTAAAAAGGTTTTTCTAAGTCCCTATTCAGGCATGGTCAACCGAAAAGCCCTGCTGTATTGCAGGACTGGTTCAAAGGCTTGTACTCAGCTGACCTGCAGGTATCATACAACACATTTTAAAAAGTTTAATGCTGAAGTGCTATTCTTAAAAAGGCTGTATTGAGTATACATGCTTATTTAATAAAATGGATGCATGTGTTAGAGCAGATTATTAGTAAAGGTTGGAGCTAGTGCAGAATGCAAGGAGGAAAGCAACTGATTGCTATCGGAGGCTGAGGAACAGAGACTAATTGTCTTTTACAGAAATGTATTTGCTGTAAAAATGTTTGCTCATTCTGAGTAGGGTTGGGACAGAGAGGAATCCCAGAGGGTCTAAAGATTGGAAACTTAATTGGATCTTTCAGTTAAGAGTAAAGCACTGGAAGTAAGCAAGGGATCATTGAGGATGTGCTGAGAAAAGTCAGAGCTGTAATTATCAGTCAGTTTGATACATGTTACAGGAAAATAATTTCCATCTTTAAGAGTTGTGCTTTAGACACATACTGATACTTTAAGATGGTAATATATATAATGTAGTGAGGAAAACTTCTCTGATTTTTCCTGTGAAGGTGAAAAGTCCTTCAAAAAGAGTGTTGATTAATTTCCTTCCTGCCATATCTACGCAGTCCCTCTCATTGACATAATTTCAATGTGCTAGAAGTATCTGGTTAATTCATGTCCCATGGTGGTAGGAGGCTGGATAATCTGAGGCCAAGTAGATTTTATATGTCTTTTACTGGCAGCTTTCTATTGTCTGCTTCTTCAGTGCTGATTCTGTTGCTATGCTGAAAGGTTGCAGGGGGAGTGTGTGTGATTTTTGGCTTGGTTTGGGGTTTTTTGTATGTTTGTTTAACCAGCACATCTGTTTAATGCTGTATTAAGAGCTTTTCAAATTGAATTGATAATGTGGCATCCAGTTTTAACTTCAGTGAACAGTTAGGAAATGCAGAAAGGTTGTACCTTGTAAACACTGCACACGTTGTCTTCTCTGAGTCAGATTTTGGCATCTCAGGTGTGCTGCTTGACACTCAACCCCAGCTACTCAGCGACTTTGATCTCTTGCACATTGCAATGAATAAAGGTTTTTGCTTCCTGTCTTACATAAGCAGGCTGGGGAAGCAGTGGGGGCAGGAAACAGGCAAGATTAATTTCTTGTGAGTTGCAAAACTGGCTGAAATCCTCTACTGCTGTAATTCTCAATTGCTTGCTGACAGCAGGGAAGGATTCATGGAAGAGATCTCATTTGGCTTAATGGTGGAACAGAGTAAGTTTGCTGTGTTTGCTGGTACTGTTAAACTGGGAGGAACTGTTGATGATTTTGGAGGACTGGGGTATCATTAATAACATCCCTGACGACCTGAACTGCAGAAAGACTGAAAGAAATCAAGCCCCTTAGCACAAAGAAAAGTCTTCAAATAGTTAGGAAACAAAGGACAGGGATATTTCATTTCAGCTGCCTGTAGGAAAAGATGCAGTAGATTAATGTTGCAACAGCTGTACGACATGGAACAAAGCCTTAAAGATAAAGGATAATTAAATATAGTAATAGCATAGCAGAATTTCTTCATTGTTTAATCATCATAAGTCTTTAAGAACAGATAAGGCAAATCCTTGTTATGATTGATGAAAACATTTATATCTACCTGGCAGATTATATGAGACAGTCTCGTGAAGTCTCTTTTGGGCTTGCCTGCTGTTGCTGTTTGAGTTTTACTTTGCTTTGCCCAGGTTGCTAATCTCTTCATTCTTTACCCATTCAACTCTTAACAAAGGAACAACGAAAGAAAGTACCCCTTTGTAACCCACTTAGATGTTCTTCATGAAGGGAACACGAATGCTGAAAGTTATTTTTGCTTTGCAGGTTACGGGATGACAGAATTAGGATAGAAAGGATGGAAAACCACCATTTTGAGTACAGCCATGCTTTCCAGCTGGTTACGGATTTTTATGCAAAAGAAGTGCCTGATACTACAGGTATGTCGGTCAGATTTTTAGGCAAAAGAAGTGCCGGGTATTACAGACCTGTCATACAGAATGTCATTGAAGTGTGCATCCTAAGGCATACCTTACCAGTGAAGACCAAGGCAAAGAAGGTGTTGAGCTCCTCAGCCTCTTCTGTGTCCTTGGTCACCGGATCTGCTTCCCATCCAGCACTGCACCTGTACTTTCTCATACTTTTGCTGCTAATACAGCTGTAGAAGCTTATGTTGCCCTTTATGTACCTTTTCAGTCTCAACTCAAGGTGGACTCTGCTTTTCCTAACCCCATGCCTGCAAACTTCAGCAATGCCTTTTTCTTCCTGGGTCGCCTGTCCCTTCTTCCACCTCTCATACTCCTCCTTTTTAAAATTTGAGTTAATCAGGAGCATCTTGTTGATCCACGCAGGCCTTCTGCTTAATTTTCTGCACATTGGTATCTTTTTTGAGCTTGGAGGAGATGAACCTTGAAAGTAAACGTTATTAAAATAGAATGAATACAGGGTTAGTATCCCTTTTTATTCATAGCTTGAAGGTGTGTGTTTAGATAGATGTAAATTCATATTTACATCAATTCATAAATGGTTTGAAATTGGAAGAGGGGAGATTTAGATTAGATATTAGGAAGAAGTTCTTTGCTGTGAGGGTGGTGAGGCACTGGAACAGGTTGCCCAGGGAAGTTGTGGATGCCCCATCCCTGGAAGTGTTTAAGGCCAGGCTCGATGGGGCTTTGAGCAACCTGCTCTAGGGAGAGGTGTCTCTGCCCATGGCAGGGGGGTTGGAACTTGATGATCTTTAAGGTCCCTTCCAACTCTGACCATTCTATGATTCTATGATAGCAATTGAGGCATCAACATCTGAAATGTTCCAAGTTCTTCTATGTTTTAATACTCTTAAGAATGGAACAGCAACTCTAAAAGCATCTCTGAAAAAATAAGTTGGGTTTTAAGAAATACCCTTTATGTTGAGGTAACACGGAGTGAATTTTCCTGTTGTTGCAGCTGGAACAGGGACTGGAGTAGAGCACTGTTTAGAAACACTGTCAAATACAGCTAGTTCGCTCACAAAGATGGAACCATATTCTCCAGACTGGATGAGGCAGATAAATCATCAGCACATGTGCCAAGGCCTGTTCATTCTTCTTAACTTGCACAGATGTTGCCTACAGTAATGGAGATTTCAGAATTCAGTTCTTCGTTTATATGTTTAGGAATTTCTTTTGCCAACAGTTAGTCATTTTTATGAAGAAAAACCTGTGCAGTCAAATGTTTTATGTTTCATAATGTGTTTACATTATTGTAATGTTCCACATTCTTTGGAACCATAAATGTTATTTTGGAACCTTAGTTTATGTTGATTTATGGATATCATAGACACTGTATATATAAATCACAGATTTCTATTTGATTAAATTGAAAAATAGATTTATGTTTTTTCTGAAATACAAAAGTAAATAGTAATTTAACAAGAAAATAACTTTTTTTTTTTTTTTTAAGGTCCTCAAAAACTCTCTGTAATACTAAGCTTGGATAAGCCTGTTATTTCCTCCTTAGCAGCAGTAATTACATACCTCAAAGAATTTAATTTGGAAAAGATGCTTTACAATCCAAGGTAAGTTGCCTTATTTAAACTTCCAATGCAAAGCACCAGTATATGTACCAATGTTACCTTGTAAGGTTTAGCAGACAACTTCCACACATTGTAATGGACTCACCTGCTAGAGTGATAAATATAGTCTTTGTAAAAAAGTATACTTTATGTTTAAGCTCCTGATCAGAACTGAAAGATCCAAGGGATTTTTATTAAAGTGGTGTTTCATGAAAATCTTTATGAAGTGTGTTTGTCTAGACTCACAATGAGTAATGTAAATTAACATGTACTGCTGCCAACTGTTATTAAAAACAAACAAGGTGCCAGAACTGGTGGATACTAGGAGGAAAACTTTGAAGTTTGTTGATCAGTATCAGCCATCGTATCTCAAACTCAGTTTTACTTTGTGAACAAAATTTGGGGCCTTTTTGACAGCTTTAGAAAAAAATAATTTATTTTGCCAGAGGTGTGTAAATAATTTTCTGTAGCTCTGGAAGTAGGTGTTCTAACGGGTTATAATGTTGAAACAGTACACAGCAGCTCTGTTTCAGCTGGTGAATCTAATTATTTATTATAAAGAAAACAGACTTTCAGTCTTCCTGACTTTCTGGAACATTCCTTGAGTTGGCTCACTGGTAACTAGGAGTTGTGGAACAATCATACAAAAGTTCTTGATAACCATCACCATTTGTGCAAAGTTATTACAAACTCACACAGACATGGAAATTTGTCTTCCCTTAAGTAGTCCCAACACTTAGGCTTTTTAGATATGCTCAGATGAGTACACAAAATTCGTGACAGGTTTGTACATGTGCAGTCAAATGAAAGTGGAGGGACATTTCCACTCAAGTGTCTTTTTTTTCCTGTCTTGCACAACTATAAGAATTGCTACCCTACCTGGCTTGAGTTTGAAACTATCATTGAGGCTTATGGCATGTCTTAATTAAACAGCTTTATCTGTCATAGATCCTGTGCAAAACATTCTCTTGGTTGTCTCAGTACTCCTCTGTCCTGTAAGTAAGTAGGCAGGATTTAACAAAGTAAGTGTGTCTCTAAACTGGAAAGTTAGAGAGATGTCATGTCAGTTGTAGATGATTTATACATTATATGAAATTCTTAAAGTTTCAAGGCTTAATTTGAAGGGCTCCCTATATTACCTTTTTTGTTTTTTTTTTTTTTTTTTTTTTGTCTTCAGATGCAGCAGCATTTAAAAAATTGACTGCAGATTTCAGCTGCAAACACTTTTTCAAGTATCTGCTAAAATATTTGGATATTATATCTACCTATGTTTTCTGGATTTTGGAATGGATTTTTTTCCTTAAATTACCCTTCCCCTCTCCGTCTTCTAAGCCATCTCCCTTGCCTCATCCATCAAGGAGCCCTCTGATCTGTGTTGTTGTAGCACCATGATGTTCCCACTCATTCTCTTTGGTTGGCTTTTAATTTTTTTTAAAATTCTTGGGTAGTGAGGCAGGAACCAGAGAAATCTTGTGGGAATTTCTGAAGGAGAAAGTGAGCTCCAAGGAAATACCATTCCATGATGACATTTGCAGAACACTGTTGTCACAGTGCCCTCTATGCCATCACACACAATGATAGGGGAAATACAAAATCCATCTTTCATGTAGAATTAATTCAGTAGCAGAGGAGAAACATCGTTACACGAAGGCCTATTTAGCAACAGTCAGTCACATTTGTAATAGCTGCATCTTAAAATCAAGGGTAATTACAGACTGGGAAGGAAAAGCACTAAATCTGAGAGCTGACATTTGCCTGCTGAAGGTTGTTCTAATGTTCTTTATGTTGAAGGGCAGTGAACTACTTGATATCTTGGTGATATACTATGAACAATTGAAATACATTCTTTGAGATAACTTTGTTCCTGTGTTCAGGAACTTGTATTCTACTGTATTTATTTCTAAAGCCTTTACTGGTTTGACTACTTGAATTCTACTTGCTGGTTTTAGTGTGTTACATGGAATGGTCAGAGTTGGAAGGGACCTTAAAGATCATCAAGTTCCAACCCCCCTGCCATGGGCAGGGACACCTCTCCCTAGAGCAGGTTGCTCAAAGCCCCATCCAGCCTGGCCCTAAACACTTCCAGGGATGGGGCATCAACAACTTCCCTGGGCAGCATATATTGAAATTGTGAGACAAATACTGAGGCAAACTCAACTTCAGTATTTTTCCTAATGCCAGCAAAATACTGTCTAAATACTGAAAAGGGAAAGCCTTTTAAGCAAAGAGTGTAGTCGGGCTCGTGGATCTTCTGTGATTCTGCAAGAAATAGAAGAGAAATACTTTCATTGCACTGTCAAGCAACTTAAAATTCCTAGGAGAATTCAGGTCAGCAAGCATATACTGATGAGTCAGTGAGCATAAAGTCAGAGTTCTGAGACAGTTTTCGGTTTATTAATGTAAGTGACACAGATCTGAATGAAAAAGACCTATTTGATAGGAAGAATGACAAAAAATAATCCCTTGCACCTCTGTATCTTCTTGGATAAACACTTCTCCCTGCTGAAAAAAAATCCAGCTCAATTTTATTAGTAAGAGTCATGAAACATCATGTTAAGTGATAAGGGGTCCTCATTAATGGTGGTAGGTGGGTGGAGAATAACAGTAATTACTTGACACTAGATAAAGCAAAGAGGTAAAAAGAAAAAAGTTTTCTGCCATGGCAGGAGCTTGGGATATGGCTAGGCTTTATTGGAGCTCTGGCAGTGAGTAAAAATACATTTTACAGTGAGTAAGACAAACTTTTTTTGATCAGCGTGTTCTAATACCTTTTATATACTGAGAGACCTTTATTGGCTTTTGACAAGAAGTTAATACACATCTAGGAGAGGTTTTTAAATACAATTGAATACTCAGTTTTGCTTGAAAAAAATGTCATTTGCATAGCAGCTGCTGGGGAAGCGCGGCTTGGTGTATTTTCATTTTACCTACATGCCTTCCAGCATATTAGGGACAGAAGAGAGAGACTGTAGTTCTTAGATTTTGAACAGTAATAGGTGAATTTCAGAAATGCAGGGAATGGAAAAGACAGGTATCTTTCTGAAGAAAGTAAATAACTTTGGAATTGGAGAACTACCAACAGTGAGGGTAAAAGAGGCAAGAGTGAAAGAGGAGAGGGGAAGGTTAAAATGGCTTTGGGGGAGGAGGGAAAAGAGAAAGAATTCAAAAAGAGGATAAATGTTTGATTGTAGTGGTGGAAGGGAGTTGGCAAGATGTGAAATTAAGAAAGAAGTCAAAATCTAAGTTCTTCAGCTTAAAATCCTGGACATCTTTGAAAACAGAAATTGGGGGAGTGTTGTTCACAAGGCTTTTGTATCTCTTGAGTGGTGATGACCTCAAAAACATCACACATGCAATACAATGGGTTTGTTTACCCACTCTCTTTGTGAAAAAGTGAGAAAGACAGTTTTCAGACACTAAGAAAAAGTACTTAGCAAAGGATTTACCATCTCTTTAGAGATGACAGAAGAGAAGCAGCAGATGGGACCTCTTGCACTCTGGATATTTGGAACCTGTAGGAGTACTGAGGCTGCGTGCAAGGAAAACAGGCTGAGAGAGTGCAGACACCACGGTAGACCAAGCTTGCAGTCTCACTCCTAGGTGCCATTTCAGTGAAGAAGAGTAACTCAGGATAAAAATAATGAAGACTAGTTTTGTTTTTATCAGTCCTTTCCAGGTCATTTCTTATCTTTTCTTGTTCTGTGTTCCGTATGTCTCAGTTTTATTTTGTGTGTGCGTTTGTTTTATTTTGTTACTGGTTTTAACCAGAAGTTTCTTCACCTCTATCACATCAGGGGTCCAGATCAGAACTTCTAGCCCTGTGGCAATATTCTTTAATTAATATAAAGCTGGTTAATTAAATACAAAACATAATCTGGGTTTAATGTCCTTCACTACTTGGATTGCAGTAAATGTCTTTCATACCTAAAGAAAGCTAATGGTTCTGAAAAACGGAGAGACCTGGTTTTACTTCTTAAAGCTGAACAGAGATTCCCACAAGTGTTGTCTAAATATATAGGTTTGTTCTGTGGTTTATTCACCCTTAGAAATCTCAAAGATATGGACCCTAGAGGTCTGTAAAAGGTAATTGAGCAAAGAAAATCTGCTGCTTAGTAGGCTTTCAATACAGTGCCTTGCAGCTTTGCTGGAAAGTTTTTACAGATTTGCAGAATTAAAGTAGTTGAAAACTACTGATCTGAATAACATGCATTCACTTAGGCTGGGTTACTGCGTACAAAATTATATATAATATCTGCTGTGGAGAGAATAATGAATAAAGCATAAAAATTGCCCTTTCACTGAAGGCTTCTCAGGAGGCAGAATGACCAAGATGATCCAATTTTACAGGAGCCTACAGGAGGGCTGGAGAGGGACTCTTTGTCAGGAAGTGTAGTGATAGGACAAGGGGTAATGGTTTTAAATTGGAAGAGGGGAGATTTAGATTGGATATTAGGAAGAAGTTGTTTGCTGTGAGGGTGGTGAGACACTGGAACAGGTTGCCCTGGGAAGCTGTGGCTGCCCCATCCCTGGAAGTGTTTAAGGCCAGGCTGGATGGGGCTTTGAGCAACCTGCTCTGGTGGGGAAGGTGTCCCTGCCCATGGCAGGGGGGTTGGAACTTGATGATCTTTAAGGTCCCTTCCAACTCTAACCATTCTATGATTCTATGATTCTGTGAATTAAAGTCTGGGTTTGTAGTTTACTGTCCTAAAGCAACCACAGTAACCCTTTAATACTCATCTTCAAGTGTGTTTCTATTCTGAAAAGTCATTTTGTGAGTAAGAACCTTTTTCTCACAAGTATTTCCCCCAAATTTCTTAAATCTTACTAGAAGCTTGTGGGTATGTTGTTTTTTTTTTTCCTTTCTTTTTCCCCCCTCTTTTCATTTTCCTCGGGCCAGATGGCATGATTCTACCGTGCCTTGCTCCTCATTAGTGGAATTGCTAGTCATTTACGTCTTTTGTGCTGTTTAAGTACTTGAGACATTTGCAAGTCTGTTCTTTGAAACTCAGGTCACACTATCAGGTATAGAAGGAATTATGGCATCAGTGATCCAGTTCAAATGACTTCGATGGGTCGTTTTTACAGTTGCAGGAGATGGCTGTTAGCAGCATACTAGGATTTCTCACAGGGAGTGTGTTGTCACTCTTGCTGCAAAACCAGCATTGACTTAATATTTGTTTACAACCTTCTTCTTATGCCATTTGGTCCCTAAATTCCCTACAAAGAGTCTGTTCATATTTTTCTCAAGTTATGATCCCAAGCTGAAGAAGATGAGGGGGTGGAAGCAAAACGTGTTCTGTGCTGTGACATCTGGAATTGTTGGTTGGGCATAAACTGCAGTTGATCTTGGCTGTTATTCTTAGACTCTGAGCTCTCAATTACCAGGGTTAATAGCAGGGTGGAGTAACTCAGATAAAGCAAACACCTGGATAATGTAAAACATGCATAGTTTTTAGTCTGAGAACAACTTTAGCACATCTGATTCTGAAAGAATAGTAAATATACTCTGCAGTAAAGCAGAGATAGTTGTCTTTAAATATTACCAGAGAGCAAGCTTGCTGTGAAAAGAATACACGCTGTGTTATGTGCTTTGGGGCCAGGTGAAGTGGAGAAACGCTAGAACCAGTAAACCCATAATCTTGAAACTTGCGTATGAGTGACTGGGGGATTGATAGAACAGCCAGAAGTGTCCTTTAGACTTTTGGGAAGAGGTGGAAATGCATCCCACATGCAGAAGTGGTGCTTTTGGAGGTGTGGGTAGGATGTGTTGTTGGTCACAGGGGTTGGGAGCCAAGGGGAAATCATGCCTATTTAATTTTTGCCAGCATCAGCAGTTGTGACTGAAGATGATAAAAGGAAGTATTGTTTTATTGCTTATAATGTTGTTTACTTTGGAAAATGCTGCTGCTTTTGCCTCCAAGATTTTGTTTTCCTGGTCAACTTCGTTGGTTGCTGTGATAGCACACTAGTGCAGAATAATTATGACTATGGGTACAGTTCAGGGTTGGCTGTACTTCTAAATTATCACTGAACTTCTTGAGGGCGCTCAGTTGAATCTACTTTCTAAAAATAAATAAATGAATAGCTCTGTGGAAGATACTTCTAATTTGACCCATTACTTAGGAACAAATTTGCTCGCAGGCCCAAACACCTGCATACATTGTAAATATATAATATTAGTTTCTGAATATTTCATGTTTCTGAAAGTTTTGGTGCTGCTCTTGTTTTTATTATAGCAATAATGCAGCTGTGTGTGCCTTGTGGAAAAGTTTGAGCATTTGAGTGGTCCTCCAGAGAGTTTAAAATGGAAAGCGGTGAAAGAATTTTGTGAAAAGTCAAGAAAGCAGTTTTAAATCCTACCCAGCAAGTCATTCTGTTTAGTCTGAGACAATGAAGAGTGTCCTAGATTTTGTGCAAAGGGCAGTCAGCAGTATGATTAACCCAGACAATCATGACTTGATTTGTCAGAAGCATTTAGTGAGGATTTTGCACTTCACTTCATGGCCCCGACTACCACATGTGTATGTCTGAGACCGAAACAGTTTTCATATCTAATGCCATCACACATCTAATACAATTATTTTATTAACGATTGTTCTAAACCAGCACCAACTTTGGGTTGGTCTTACCCATTTCTGTTAGGGAGTGTCTAAAAGTCAAGTCGTTTTGCTCAAAGTTACTTCATGTTAAGAATAAAATGAAATAGTTTAAATGTGGCCTATTTTTATTTTCCTAAATAATTGCAATAGCAGCTTGTTTAAATTTGTAGAAGTAGCGAACAAAAAGGATATATATTTTGATATGTGGTTTTGATGATAGGCTGTGGTAAGAGTCTGTTCTGCTCTTAAAGTATTAATTTCTTAGCCCTATCCCATACCCTAATCCTACAGTGATGATAGCAAAATACTAACAAAAGCACACGCTTTTTCAATTTCATCTTAGACTCTTTATCCTTTTAGTACATCAGGACTAGACAACAGGAGAGATTGATTTTATTCTGAGTTTTGTCAGTCTTTGTAGGAAACTGAGTCATAAATCTTGTTTTCTCAAGCAGTAGATTAGAAGAAGTTATTAGTGTTTGGTTCTTTTATTTATTTGAATAGATTTTAATTTCTTGCTTGATTTTTAAAAATTTTGCATAATTATTAATTCTGTAATGTGAGGATGTTGACATTGTTTTATGGTTATATCTGTGCCCAAATTTAAAATATAACAGATGAAATTCCTCTCCCCAGCAATTTCAAACGGTTGTCAAGTGAAACTGAGTACATGACAATTAATGGGACAACAATGAAAAATCTTGAAATTTTACAGAATCAGGTAAGGACAAACGTAATACTTGTTAAATAAATGATGAGATTTTCACAGCTCTTTGGCATATTGTTCCCAATGAAGTTAAGTTGAATTAGTTTGCAGATCTCACCCAGAAAGTTTAAATTATTTTGAATGGGATCAAGCTGAAGGAGTATTACATTTTCAGAAGCGTAAATTGAAGTTAATCTGTGCTGGGTTTTAGTGTGAGCTAGAAATCTTGCTGCAGTTTCACAAGATTGGTAAACAAACATGCAGTTGCCCTATCTTTAAGCCTAAACATAATTGATTTTTCAGTTAAAAATCATCATGCTATTTTTATTATTTTAGACTGATATGAAAACGAAAGGAAGCCTGCTTTGGGTCTTGGATCATACTAAAACTTCCTTTGGACGTCGAAGATTGAAGAAATGGGTAACCCAGCCCCTCATGAAACCCAGGTGAGTCAGTTCTTTATCAAGGGCTAAATCTGTAAAATTGTGATCTTGAGTATATCCAGTGCATTTATTTTTCTTGAAGACCTGAGGTTCATAGTAGAGTTTTTACCGGAAATTCTACCTCAGAGCTGTGGATGTTACATATACATTCCAAAGAGTTAAACTACTTTGGGCACAGACCATCTTAAGTAGTTCAGAGTAGTAGCTTTGAAGCAACTTAGAAATTCCTGTGTGGTAATCAGATTGGCTACAGTTCTAATTCAGTATCCTTTTTCAGACAGTGGATGAGGATTATGTACTATAGGAGCATGTTTTGTTCCTAAACTTGCCATATTTGATGTCTTTCTTGCTGCACAAGTATTTACATCCTTAATGTTATTTAAGCTGTGGATGTCTCTGTTACCCCTGTATACAATGTACTGTAGATGAAAGAATGATGATTGTTTAGTTACTGTTGTATTTTGAGATCTGCTTTATTTATTCATGCTTTAGAAATGCTTTATTTTCTATTACTATTATGCTTGTTTTCACTTGTCTCCGTCTTGAAAAAGATCCCATATTTTCCGATTTCTTTCTGCAGGCTTTATTGGAGTGTTGTACTTGAATATGTAGGAAATAACAGTATTGAGTAGATGAAATGTTTGTTGTCTGCATTTTAATTTTTTTGATCTATTCCTTCAGATACACATTCCTTGAGCGTTGTCAGTGTAGGGTTTACTCAGCTGTCACTTTGTTCACTTCAGCTATAGCATACAGAAAACCCTTTGAGTTTAGTTATCTAAAATAATCTTCCTTTTGTTCTACTTTTATAAATGGATTAGTTTATAAATGTATAATTTTTATTAATTTTGAGTAATTTTAAGTAGTCTGGTATACCACTGTTGTAGCATCTTGCTGTTGGCAATTTACAAATGTTTCTACAGGAAGATTGTTTTCCCTTGATTAAATTAAATAGGTGAGAGCACTATACTTTTGAAGCATCACAGCTTAATTTTCTTATTAGACTTTTTGTTAGGGTCTTTTCTCAGTAGCGTAAAAAAACCACATAACTGTTTTCCCTTGTTTTTTCTTAATTTAGAATATTAGAGACCTTTTCCATTTGTAGAGGCAATGCTAGTTAGAGTTTTTCACACTGCAGTTTCTGATAGGGATTTAGTAAGTTGATTTCAGTATGCGCTTTTTTTTTTTTTAAATTCTATTGATAGATCTTACATATATTACCCACTTCAAAAAGGCTTATGATGGAACCATCCTAAATAGTATTAGACTTTATGGAAGTTGATTATGTTCCTGGTTTTCATCTTAAAAGGATATAGATAGAATTTCTGGGCCACTTTACAGGAATAAATTGAAATAAATGGGTTTATTACTTTTCCTGCTCTTGAGGCACCTTGTGACCTTTTGGGAATTGTTTGTGAAGCTGTCAGCGGGGGGAGCCAGAGCACAGGCTCTGGCCTGGTGTGGTGGCAGCACTGAGGATGGGGATCTGAAAAGGAGTGCATCTAACCATTTTGCTCCCAAATGATCGGGTTTGTGATCCAGCAGGTCAAATACCATTCAACAGTGCAATAGACAATGTTCTTACCTGGACATAGAGGATAGAAAACTGCTTGCCTTGGGATGTCAGGCCTTCTTTCTTAACTAGAAGTTTAAATTCTCTCATGTCTCGGTGCAGAACCAGCTTTGCAAGTTTGCAATTTTGGTTTCTTCTCTTTCTCCTTTGCTCTTTGCTACTTCTGGAGATTGATACTTCCCTTTCTCAGCCTTCTTTCTCAGTGTGAAAAGAAGTTCCATGGTTGGAGGTGACAGTATTCCTCAGCTGAAGCTAAAATAGCTATTTTGTTTCTGTCCATTTCTCCTTTTCTGACTCTAAGTTTGCAATTTCATGTACTTAGTGCATCAGACATTTCAGCAGTATTGTCTGCAGTAATGCACACAAATGCACTTAGAGAACATTCTGTAATTGTAATTCACCTGTGCCTCCTGGAGTGATGTTTTCAGAGGAAGTAAGATTTCTGCACTGCATCTTTTCCAGTCGGTGGGTAGGTGCATTTCCCTTGGTGTATCAAAAAGTGAGAGGGTGTAATTACTGCCCTATGCCTTATAGCTGAAAGTCACTTGGGATGATGACTAAATTTCCAGGGGAGAAAACGTAGAGTAGGTTGAATAAAGGTAGAATGTGTACAGACAACTCATTTAGGTAAACTTGAAGATACCCATTAGATCATCAGTGATATAATAAATTTAGAGACTAACAAGGAAAGGTTTTTAGCACTAGGCATGTGTGATTTGTGTTTTTTTAAAAAGGCCTAACCAAGAAATGTGCGATGACCTCACTTATTCACCTATGTATACAAAGATGATGACACAAGACTATATGAGTCATTGAGGACTGAGCTCTTCAGTAGGAATCAGGGAAGTCATTGTTTTTTGTAGGAGTCACATCTTTGTGGATTACAGAAGCCTTTCTGGTCACAGAAGCCTTGCCTATCTTGCACTTGAAATGTAAGGGGAAAGGAAAGAAAATGAAATAGAAAGCTGAATTGATTGCAACATTTTTGAAGGAATGAAACGTGCTGTTTTCCTATCAAGCAATGGAGTTTCAGAAGGAAGAGTAGAGCTATGTATTACCATACTCAACAGCAAAAGGGCTAAGGACTGGTCTCAGGACACAGAGTTGTAATATGATGTGATCTTTTTATGTTTGTGTGGGCGCAAAATTGAATTATTTTTTTTCGTAATGTAAAATTAATCTCAGAACTTGTGAAGTTGATGTGAAACAGTCGTGGCTTTTTGAATAGCTACAAGAAGAGGAAAAAGATAAGTGTAACATAGGCCTGGTTAAGCAAATCTGGATCTGGTTTGCTTCTTTCTTGTTTCGTTGTTGTATATTATGGATATGGTTTCCTATGACAAGGGTATAAAAGAAAATGCAAGGATGTTGTTGCCCTGCATGGGGACAATCCGAAGCTTCATCTTTTTAAAATGTGTCTTTCCTTGTCTCTCTGTTATATTGATGGTTATTTTCTCCTACCCTCATCTTTGCATCTGTCTTTCCTGTTCTTCAAAAGTTATTACTGGCTCCAAGCTGTTGCAATACTGCTTGCCCCATCCAGGCAGAGTAGACAACTGTGCAGCTATGTCCTTTTGCTTCTCAAGTACAAATTTGTATCTGTGCCTTGCTCAGCTGTTTCTTGCACAATTTGTAGGAAATACGTTTCCTTGAGATCAAACAAACACCTTCTTTGACCTTTTTAAGGTTGGCTGGAATTGAATAAAGAGTTCAAAACTGAGAAAAGTAGAGGAGTAACATAATTATGTGGAGGTTTATTATTTCCATATTAGATCATGTTGTAAAGCTAATAAAGCAGTGACTAGATGCTTTAAGTAGAATTTGAGATAAATGATAGATGTATCATACCAAGCAATTTATAGCCACTGTAGGGGAATATGTGTAGAATTCCATTCCTGTGCAGAGAACTCTGTTGCCTGTGTGTATAGAAAAATGACATAAGAGGTATTTTTTAATTTTTTTCCTTTCCTGGTCTGTTCCTGGAGAGGTGGAATATCTTTTAAATATTAGTGGGTGGACATGATGAAGTGTCATTTCTAGTACTGAAGCCAAGGAGGAGGTTGGGACTTTGCTATCTAAGTGGAAGATAATCTGGAAAATGCTGGTGTTTGCCTTTGTTGCAAAAGTGCTTAGTTTGTGACTTATAAGGGTATCTAGTGCAAAATCTTAAAAGTTTAGGCAGAGAGGATGGATAACTGGAAGTGATAAAATGTGTGTGATGTGAACATATTAGTATGCACAATGCTGTCTCTTTCTTTGGAGTGGTATCTAGTGGGTTTTGAGGGTGTTCATGGCTTGAAATAGCTTGAACAGACTGAGTGATCCACAAATGCCTAATTGTATTTCTTCAGTATTCTGTTGATTCTCTTAAGTTTTTAGTATATTATGTATGATGTGCAGAAGTTAATGTAATGAGATTAATTATAAGATTATGGAGAGCGTAATGCCCTAAATACAGATTTTAGAAGTCATGCAACTTACAGCACAGAAAGCTTGCTCAAGTCTTTGGGGTGAATAGACTTTGCCCTTGGTCAACCTGTGTTGAAATAGGGGAAAAAACAAGCCTCCCACCCCCAACTTCACATCCATGTTTTGGGGATACACGTGCCAGTTTTGGTGTATCACAAGTCACGGAATATGCTTAGTGTCCCAGAGTAAGCATGGGGCAAAAAATTGAAAGCCCCTAACATAACATAGACTGTCATATGAAAAGAGTGGAATAGAGTGGTGATCAAAGATTTCATCAATGTCTTGGGCCTTTGCTGTGATACAGAACTTCTGAGATAAAAGCAGGCAATTCCTACCCACCTGGATGGTCAGCATCCCTCTCTCTGATTTCTGTGGGCCACTGGTGAGGGGTAGTGAGGGGGGCTGAGCATTCCTCAGCTCTCCCAGTGCAGTGATGTGATCAGCACCCTACTACTGTCTTTTCTGCCAGGGTGGTGGAAAAGGGCTGGGGACAGAGAAGTTTATGTTAATTTTTACAGACCATTAGTAGAAGTTCAGAAGCATGGAATTAGTTAAAACATATTCCAGACCACATCAAATACATGGTCACAGCACCTCTTCTTGAGTGCCACAAGCGGTATCAGCAAATCACTTAAAGCTTTTTCAGGGTAAGGTCAGATTCACCCCAACCTGTTGATATATTTCAGCTTTACTATGATGTGGTCCATGTTCTTCTCTCCAGGGCAAACTGTTTACCAGAAGTGAATATGGGACTTTGATGGCTGGAACCCTCCGTGGAGTTTCTTGCCTGCATTTATTTGTGATCAAATCATACTCATTTGATGTTTTTCTACTTAAAACTGATGTTTAAAGATCAAGGAAGGAAAAAATTACGTGTATTTAGAGACTTACCAGAAACGTTTTAACCTTTGGTTTACATGCTAGAGAAACCAAATTTTTAATTACCGCAGAAAACAGGATTTCAATTTTTGTTTCCTGTGATTCTAGTAGCCTTTGTGCCCCGTTTCTTCCAGTTCTGGGTGAGATGATGCTTTCATGAGGCTAAATTGAAACCTTGTAGGAAAGTAGTAATAATTACTGTTGGTCTGAATATACTTTGCCTGCAAGATCATAGAATGAACACAGCTTTAGCGAATTCAGAACTGCACACAGCTGCTTATCTACCACTAAAGAAGGAAAGAGTGTGAACTGCTATTACTAATGCAACATTACTTTTATTTGGAAGATACGTACTGTAGAGCTGGGAAGAAGAGTGTCCCTTTATAGTGATCTTGGCAACAGCATGTCTTTCCTGATATAAAAATAGCTTGTTCCAAATCTTCTGGTTTTGAATGTCTTGAGTGCTGTTTTGTTTATATTTTTATACACATAATACAGTCCTAAAGGAAAGTCTTTCAAGTTTGACTTTGTCATAGTTCCCTTAATTAAGATACCTGGATGGTAAAACAAACTAGCTAAGAGTCTTCAAAGAAACCCATTTTAGTTCCGAGTTAAACTGCTTGTCATTTAATACCGTTGTCATCCAGAGCTGGATTAGAATCTTCTTCTGCAGCAGTGATTTAGGGATAAAATCCACCCATCCTACAGCAGAATTTCACCAGCTAAATTTTCACCCTAAGAATAAAGATTTTATGGCATCAGTGCCAATATAAAATGCAGAAATGCAGGTTACAGCGTATGCGTGAGATCTCAAAATTGTCATAGTAAAGAAAAAGATTGCAGCATCATCACATGTATTCATTCATTTTTGCTTGCTGTGTTTTGGTACCATTGAATGCTGTGTCTAACTCCTTATAAATGTAGTAATCAGGCATTCATTCATGTTGGCTATAGAAGCTGATGGTTCCCATTTTTGGCACAAATAGCTGAAATGCATTGTGTGTGAACATCAACAAAAGTGTTTGATTACCATTTGCATATTTTATATATTCTTTTAACAGATGTGAAGACAAAGTTTATAGTCCTTGTATATTGCTGTAATGTATTTGAGATCCATTCAGGAATATTGTCTTCTCATTGTTGCACGTTTATTTAGGGGAAAATTGGACCTCTCTAGAGGGGTCTGAGACATCAGGAGTTTTGAGAGTAAACGACTCTCTCCTGCATATAGAAAAACAAGTGAGCAGGTCCAAAAGATGTTAATTATTTTTTAGGTTTCACTTAAATTGCACTATAGTAATTATGATGTAGTTAGTCTTGTTTGTACTTTTTCATTGCTGCCAATACATAAAATTAAAGTGGTCACAGATCAATTTAACAATTCAGAATTCATCCCGGAAAGTTAGCCAGTCTAACTTAGCCACCTAAGTGAAAAAGCCAGAGACAGACTGCTTATTTTTATTTGCTTGTTCTGTAAAAAGACATATGTTGATTGCATAGTGGTAACTCTACATGGCTTTGGGTTTCGATGGCATTAATTGCTTGTTATGAAAGAAAGTGGTCTAAAGCAAAAACCACTCTGTACTATTTAACTTAACTCATACAAAGTCTTCATTTGTATACTGTGTTCTGCAGGAAGGTCGAGAAAAAAGCAAAATGTTTGAAAGATACAAAATATGAAGCAACAGAAGTCAAAATAGCTCATCTTGTGACGTATACAAGAATATGAGAACAGGGCAGATGGGTCCTGTTAGCTCCCCAGAACACTTTCCCAGCTTTCCAGCAGTTTGCAGCTCAGGGATTTCCTCAGGCATAGATGATACCCCCACATGTGTGTTTTCCCAATTTTTTTTCCAATTTTCTTTCTTTGAAATGCTGTAGTTAGGCAGGAGGCTGCTAGGTTTTGATCTAGATAATACAGTTCATGGAAAGCCACGTTTGTTGTTTCATATCCGTCATAATATTTTTTTTCAGATGAATTCCTGTGACTGCTAGTTTTATGTATTGCTGTGATTTCTAAACAGATGTAGTAAAATGAATTTCAATTCTATGCATTCACTGTACTTGAGCTGTGTCTTTAGCATGATGAATGATCTCATACTGTCTGCCTTTATCATTAGTTAAGAGATTAAGTTAAAGAGTTTTCTGATAAATTTGTATTTATTTGCCTCATATAAAAGTAAAACCTTGTGTGACTGAGAATTTTTTTGCAGTTCTTACATAGCAGTTATATTACCCATTTTCATCTGATTTAAATTTAATGATATATTATCACATCTAAAAGTGTTAGGTTTCCTTCACTGTACAAGAGATCGGTATATCTGTTAGCACAGTAGCAACCAGCAATCCTATTTAGATTGTCAAAATGTTCAAATGTTAATTCAGTGCAATGCATTTGTATCTGCAGCCTTCTGCTTTGTCAAAATAATTTTCAGTTCGGGATTCAAATATTTTCTTATTTGCTAATTTTCTGTATTGTTCATCTATCTGGCAGCAGAATAATTTAGGGCAGTATTTCATGATTTAATTTCAAGTAGTTCTTCAAATGACTAGGATGAAAAATTCTGCAGTTAGATTTCGTTATGTTTAATTGCATTGCAAAGTGATTTTATTATTGTATAAATGATGCTATTCTTAAATGGAGAGTATGGCTGAAGTAAGTGTGTTGCTTTTAGTCAACTGTCTTATGTTACATTATTTCACAGAAGATGGAAAATTGGATAGAGCTCAGATCGCTGACATGGTTTATACAGATGGGAAAGAATAGGCTAATATTGCACATAAATAGAGAATGAGGTAGTAGCCAGTTTATAAAATGTAAGTCAGTTTCTTAGCATAAGCTGTGGAGGATTTTTGCATAATGTTAGATTCAGATTTTCTAGAGGTGAAATTTCTTTCCAGATCATGCAGAGATTAGAAACCCAAAACTGTACATGAAGTATGCTGAATAACTGTGTGGTGCAGAACAGATTTTTTTTTTGAGGTGGTTTAACAACTAATCATGATAATATATTAGTGCTGGACAAAATGTTTATTAGTTTAAGTGCAAGTATTTAAAGTTTAAAAACGTACCTTGAAATGCATCATCTGGCTGTTTTTATCATCTCTCTTCCCTGTCTTTCCCTCCTCATACACGTGAAGTTTTACATAATGCTTCCCTGTACTTTCTGGCTTTTGAAATAGGACTTCCACTATGTTTTGTTTTCAGGTGGAGAAAATGGGTCATTTGGTGCTGGCTGTTTCCCTGACCCTTTCTTATTTGTAGGATTAAAGCAGAAAAACTGTATGGACGCTTAGTTTTAGATTACTGGAGCTACAGTAACATAGCCATATGTGAGGATGATTAAAGTGCAGATTAAGCTTTGAAGGGAGGAGTATTTTGAATATCTGCAACTATTTTACATGCTGCTGTATGCTTTCAATTGGCCACATAGATATAATCGTGCTGTTTAAATTAAGTGACAGTGTTCTGGAATAGAATTCTGCTGCTTGCGCGTGCTTTTTGTAATACAGATTACTTTCTTCTTTAAGGTACATGTGTTTATAATTTACCAGTTCATTATTCCTTCACGCAGAGGAGTGTTCCAGGGTCTCAAGTACAGCACATTTTAATAATTCTCCATGGAAATGTAATTGTGGCTGATGATCTTGACCTTTCAGAATCTCAGCGTAACTTTGCTAGCTGCAAACCTGTACACTCAGGGTATTTTATTACTTCGCCACTGATATTAACACTTCTCAATTTCCTTTCCATTATCCAGCTGTAGTTTAGAGCGCCTCACTAATTGATGTACAAAGCTTAAATCTCTGCTGTCTTGAATGAACTGTGTGGATGTCAGCAGCTTGCTCTTTGGCTATTTCGTTGCGTAACTTCTCGTAACCCTGCCAGCGTGCACCAGATACAGGATTGTGTCTCTCAAGGATCAGACTTAAAGCTCAGATGTGTTCTGTGCTGAAAACAGCCCCTGTAAGTCTGAGCAGTTGCACTGGTGGTAGCTGCTGTCTGTCTGCTGCCGTTGCTTGCAGGTTGCCTGGTCGCCCAGAGGAACAAGAGAAATGTTCAATTTTGTGTATTTGAAGTGAAGCAGTGGTGGGGAAGGAGAACGTGTTCTTGTGACCTGCAGCAGTGCTGCTAAGCAGAGCCTACAAAGTCTGTTTTCCTCAGGGATGGGAAAAAGCAGTCTTTGAGGACAGTGGTGTAATATTTTGGGTGATGTGGTGTGATTGGAGAGCCTGCAGTCCAGTTCAGAGATCACCGAGTGAGTTCCCAAAGTGCCCAGAGTCACGTCAGCAGCCAGCCTGTCCTTAGTTTGTATGGTGGTTGTGCACATACCTGTGCTCCATGCAGATGGTGGTAGCTGGGTCGTCACTTTAAATCCTGGCGTTGTTCCACAAGGCTGCTCTGGGGATGAATACGTGTCATTTGTGACAGATGAGGGGATGGCTTTACTGTTTTAGTATAAAGCACTGTGTCACTGAAAAAATCCTGGCACTTAAATGCTTTTAGAGTTATGTGTATCCCAGTGGACGTCCAGTCACGATGTTCTCTCTTTCACATGCAGTGTAATAAAATTTCAAGGACTCTTAGATTTAGCTGTCTTCAGGGCCAGAAGCCTCTGCCTGCCAGTCCGTTGTAATGTCTGCAACCTGTGGATCTCCCTAATTTCTTTGATTTCATCACGGATAGTATTTGTTAGCAGCTACAGAGGCAAGTGGCACAGCAGTCCTTCAAAAAAAAAAAAAAAAAAGCCGGGGGGGAGACAGTCAGTATTTCCCAAAATCTTACATTTTGATTGCATCCTTACTTTTTATCCCTCTGTGCTGGCAGAGCTGTAAGCATCTCACAGGTTGGTGAGAACAGATGTGGGCTGGGCTGTTGTTTGCCTTGCACAGACTTGGCTGGTGTATGAAGTGTCCGTGTCAAGGGACTGAAAGAGACTTCTTTCTTCTTAACCTGCAAGGGTGGATGGAGACATGCACAGCAGCGGGGGAATCTTTGAACTCTCTTGTCTCAGGGGGAGAATGTTGTAGTAAGGCTTAGTTGGCATTCTGGGAGAAAACACGAGGATTTTAAAATATGCACTGGGATGTCTTGAGGATCTGTAAAGTTTCTTGGAACGTTATGTTTCTGATTCAGCTGTACTTGCCGTAAACTCTCCAAATGCCAGCTAAAGCCTTCCAGTGTGCTGGTACCCACAGAGTGCGCCCGGCAGCACATTGGTGGGGGACTCTTGGGAAACATCGTCTGAAACAGATGTTTTTTGATGTGAAACTTCAGCAGAACTTAGCACAACTTTCACCTAGTTAACTCTATTTTGTGGTGCATGCAGTTACCTCAGAGATAAAGCCTGGGCACGGAAAAAGGCTACAATGAGAGGAATTGTGCTTCTTGGCGCTCACACATCTTTCACTGCTGTCTTACAGTGAGCACGCTGCCTTCTGCTCTGTTTCCTTCGGGCCGTATGCATCCCTAATCTCAGCCTTTTTGTAGAAGGTTGCACTGAGGCAATTTCATTGCATGAAAAACAGAAATGGAGTTTATCTTAACTCTGCAATCTAGAGCCAGTTTGCGGATATATTGGAAGTTGTAGCCGTGCCATTAGCAGCAATGTAGATCGAGGTGAACCTTAACTGTAGGTTGACTATTTTAAAACTCTTTTCTGACAGTGGCTGTAAGAATATGATTGTAGGGAATGTGCAAATAACTATAGAATTGTTTCTTTGCTTAAAAAAATGTTTCCTTGTTGATTGACTTCATTGCTGAAACAGAGATTTGTGTTACAGGCTATGGAAAGAAAAAGAACGCAAGAAGACAAACCCCAAGTAGGGTTCTGATCCATGTAATTACCAATTGCTGGTCTGGGTCAAAAGTAGAGGGGCAAAGTAGTAACTGATATTTATACCCTGTTGGAATAAAGTGTGCTGCACAGAGTTCAAATGTAAACTCAACCTCCCCCAAGTACTTTAGGGTTAGATATTCAAGATTCAGGGTTGCTCATATTATGGACCAATAGAAGAGCATCTAGACATGGGCACCGAAGTGTGTATTTGGCTGTTTTGAGCATAGAGAGGGCATAATGAGCTTATATCCAGGATCTTGCTTGCATCTTGGATGAACGTCCAAGATTCTCCAAATTTCTTAATTCTTCTACTTACCTCTTTATGAGAATGTGACCATAGTCAAAGTTTAAAAAAAACAAACAAACCAACCCAAACCAAAAGTTCACTAGCTATATGTCTTCCCCTCAGAGAAACACAAGGTTTTATGTATTGATCTTCTGATTATTCTTTTACAGTGAAATAAACGCCCGGCTTGATGCTGTATCTGAAATTCTGATGTCAGAATCCAGTGCGTTTGGTCAAATTCGAAATCTTCTTTGCAAGCTGCCAGATATAGAGAGAGGCCTCTGCAGTGTTTTTCACAAAAAGGTATACCCATAATTTCCCTAATTTATTATTTTTTAAGTGATGTGATTCTATGTTAATGTACTTCCACATTTTTTATGTGTTTATATAAGAATATTTTCTTTTTAACAAGATTGAGGCTGAAATAATAAATGGATGTAACTTTATGAAACTTATTTTTAACTTACAGTAGAATCTTATTTCATTTGTTATCAGTGTTATGCTGATAAAAGAAATGTCTGAATAGGGTTCCAGAATACATACATTACATTGTTAATGCTAACAGGAAAAACATCTACAGTATTTGTGATTTAGGGGCTGGATTCAGTGAGGTAGGATGGTGCAATAGGTCCTTGTGCCTTAAACTATTTCCCTTTAAAACAATGCATTGCATTCTGTATGCTTATCCAGTCAGACTTGCAATTCACTTGGCTGTAGTTAGCTGTTTTCAAATGAATGTTAATTTGTTTATAAATTCTGTAATTTGGATCTCACTTGCACATTTTAATAAGAAATACTTGTAATGAGACACTGACAATTCTTAGTTGAAGCAGATTAATGTGCTAATAGCACCTGTGCAGTACTTCGTGTTCTTTTATTTCACTGTTACATTTAGAGGTTTTGACAGTTGTTTTAGATAAAGGAATAGCTGGGTAGGAGAGCAAGACTGTAATTTCTTTGGATGGTACAACACAAAGGTATCCTCTCTCTGAAGATCTGAAACTCAGTTCTTGTATTTTTTTTAAAGCCTTAATGTGTTGCAGTGTTAGGCACATGGAAAGACTTGCATATTTAAATGAATGGATACAGAGGACCAGCCTTAATGAAATTTATAGGAAGAGGGAGTGTGCAACAACTTCCCCATCCTCTAAAATGTATGGTATCCACGTGATAAAATTGTTCTTGCAAAAGACCTTCCCAAGAATTAGATCATTCACTCTTTAATGCTTTAAGTAATTTCAGGTTGAGTGGTATGTAGTAAGGGTTGTAGGGATATATCTGTATTTCACAACATCCTGGCAATCCTCCACTGCTATCCTGTGCTACCTTTCTTCCTTTTTTTGTAATTTCATTTTATTGTACTAGGCTATATCTGTTTCTTCAGGCATCCCTTCCTGTTTTAGGGCTGCTTACCCTTCTCAGCTTTAAAGCTGGTATTTAAGGTGGAACCATTCAGAGGCCCTGGATTTTCATGTGATTTTTCAAATCACAGCCACTGTAGTGTGAAGATACGTTCAGTGGAACATAACAACGTATGTTGGAAAGAAGTTGCAGGAGAGTGGAAGTGCTCTGCCTTCATCCTTAGGAAGGGTGAATGGGGGGGAAAATCCAAGCACACACTCTTCCTTTGATGAATTAGTTTCCCTTAGTAAAAATCTAGTTTTTCATCCATTGCAGAGCACTGTGAAGAGCATCCAAAGCAATGAAGATCTTTAGGACTTGGAGGAGATCACAATTTCTCCGAAAGACAGGGTCTGTTTTGAATTAAAGAATCAAAAGCAGTCTCTGGGAAACGCTCTGCAGTCTAGACAGACAGTGAATACGGAGCCTGAAGAAAGGTCCCTGCAAAGCAGATACATATTCAAGAATAGAGAGTAACTGGTTTTCATGATTATTTTTTTTCAGAATATCCAGTAAATGCTGCCATTTCAGTTCCCACTAGGAGCCTTTCCAGTTCTGTTAATTCCAGATGTCCATCTCCCACATACTCAAAATTAGGTTCCCTGCAATTTCATTCCCTCTAAGGCTTCCAAAACTCAGAGTGGAGATCACTGTTGGCTTAAGTAAAGGAATATACTGTAATGCAGGCTTGTTAATTCAGTGTCAGCTGCAGGAAAAATAGGTAAATGTGACAAGTATTTCATCATTCAGGCCCTTTAAACTTCAGTGATGTTAGTATTGAGGGAGAGAAGGGAGACCTGAAGTGCACAGAGGTGGCTGGATTGTCTCAGTCATTACAAACATCTTTCATTCAGATCAGCCACTGCAGAAATTTTATTGTGCAATGCACTTTGCACCAGTCATCTCTAGAGGAGACAGGAACAAAATAAGGCAAAACAGTGCTCTGTCATGGAACTTATTTTGCAAGGCAAAGCATCCTTTTAGGAACTCTTGTTCCTAACATTGTTGGACATCATTGTGTATTTTCCTGGTCTTGGTCTGATGGTTAATACTTTTCTAATAAGTCTGTTAATGATGCTCACCTGGTAGCAGCATTCAAATTGGCAATTGTTCATCTGACCCTCCACAAGTTCCCATTACCCCAAACCAAAACCACCAAAATCCATTGCTTGTTTTCCCCCAGGTATAAGCAGTCTGGAATGAGAACAGCATTCTTCTACTCAGACTTAGGTGTTACCTTGGAGGTCCTCTTACTAGCTCTGAGTTTGTCCCGGAGTGGTTAAGGAGACAAGAACAATGTTCCTGTTGCTATGGAGAGTGGAATTACCATAAGGACTGATTGTTCTTCTTGGTTCCTGCAGCTCCAGCACATGACGTCTTGCCAGACACAAACAGTATCAACAGCAGAATGGTCTCACCTTCTGTATGGCAAGGAAAGGATGGCTGGAGATTAACTGTTTGAAGCCTTTGTGGTAGCATTCAGGAGTTGACTTCAAAAGGAGATTGAGAGACAGGGAATTATCAAGAGTTTTGTCTAAATGGTGCCTGGAGCTGATGCAGGATTAGATCTTGCTGGGTGAAACGCTGGCTTAGTGTTTTCAGTACCCAGTTAAACCATGCCCACTAGCCTCTGGAGAGAGCCACCAAATAACGGAATAAAATTTAGGCCACATACATTTCCCTTTGTTATCTGCATTTCAGGACAGTTGAAAATATGAATGGCGGTACCCTGCTTTTCTCTGTCTTGGTTAAAGCAGTGACTGGTTAGCCTTGCCTTGGAGTGCATGGAATGGCAAGAGAGCAGTCAGGGACCTATGCTTGAGTAGGTCTAAAAACCTGAACAGAGTAAACAATGCCATCACTTCTACAAATGTGCCCTGCAGAGCTGTCCTCTTGATGCTTGCTGGTTTCGTGCCCGGTTTCACGCAGTGTGTTTCAGAAGATAAGTATACAGGCTTGATCCATGAATGTTTATCTTATTTTTATCCTTTGCTCAGTAAACATTATTTTTTGACTAAAGCTCAGTCATCAAAGTGGACAGGAATCATCATAACAAGTGGTCACTGAATTTACAGATCACCTTAAAGTGAAGCTGTTTCACTGAACTTGTTCACAAATAGTGAGGTCAATAATCAGACCTCACTGGGACATGTGGTAAAATGCCATTTCAGTTTGTTCTGCTCCTGACTTCAACCGTAGACTCTCCCTTATTCAGAGTTCTTCACAAGTTGCTGCAGTTGGGAAAAACTGTTGAGTTCTCAGTCAGTCCCTGAAACTTTGCTGCCTGCTTTCCAGGTTGTTCACCTGTGCAGAATGAAGCAGGCAGTTGCTGCAAGGCGGGTGTTTGCTGCTTGGCTGCCTACAGGCTCCCTGTGGGATTTATCTTGCGGTTTTCCAGTGAAAACTTTGCTACCTCACTGTCATGCTCAGACTCCTCAGAGGAGAAGGGTGCTGCTCAGCTGGATGATAAGTGTTTAAAATCTTTCATGTAAGCTTATCAACCAGAATGACACTTAAAAAGTGCCCTTCCCTGGAAGGTACGTTTGATGCTTCACTGAAGATAGTGTGATTTTTCAGAAGATTCAGGGGAAATTGTTGAGTTTCTGATTCTTTTTTTCTCTCATGAAATCAGTACCTGTTGTATATGCTTAGGGAATCAGTTACTGTTTGTATAGAATGTTTAAAAGAAATTCTCTTGATAGCATAATGTATTACTGACTGACTGAAGCTAACACATATCTTAGTTTGTTTATCTTTTTTCTTCTATGATAGCAGTATGCACATCTTGCATATACTATACTTCTTTTAAAGAATTTGTATCGCAGATATTTTTAGATTTATAATATTAAATGCTAATTTGAGCAAATTGTTTCCTGTTAAGCTGATTAACAGAAATAGTGTCGTAACAGAGGACATAGTAACTTTAAAATGAAATACCTAATTTTTCCTAGTATGCTCACTATACAAAAAACATAAAGGTAGTTACGGTTGGGAAGGAGTGATAAACAGATGCTGCATTTCAGCTTCCTTTTTTTTTTTTTTTAATTTGAAGTGCTTTTAAGTTGCAGTGGTCAATGGCTGTCAGCTGTTGGTCTCTGTGGCTCCCTTTTAGATCTGCTGGAAACAATTCCACTAATGTGAACAAGGCTAAATTGCTTTCAGTGTTGCTGGTGAAAGGGTGTTAGACCCGGCACACTGCTGTGCATCTTTGGTGCCTGCTTCCCAGTGGCAGCCGTACCATTTCCAGAACAATTTAACAAACTGCTGGTTGAAACTTTTGTTTGGCATCGCTGTCAGCTCTGAGGCTGTTTTTCTGGTGCCAGAGAAGCTGTAGCTATTATTGACAGCATTTCAAAATTAGACTTAAAAACGAGCATCGAATGAGCTTCTGAGAATCTTTTGTGAATGCAAGACTATGAATACTGCTATATGTAGAACATTTTTACTGTATTTTAAAAGCTTTTAATTTATAACACAGTTATATATCTTTTGTAAAGCTACTTAGGATTTGAATGGAATCAGTTCCACTTTAATGTAGCCCAGCTTTTTGGAATTATTTTTATGCATCTGTTTCAAGTTGTCTGTTTGCTTGGTAACCATTAAATGGAACCATTAAATTTTAGATACAGAGTCCTGCAGTGTTACTAAAATCGAGCTGGGGAAACAGCAATACTCTGAATAAACACAAAAGGGGCATATTCACCCTCTTTCTTGTGAACATTGTATTTAAGACAGTTGTTTACAGTAAAGCATGCTGAATTTCCCATTCTCCAAAGGTACTGCATATTGTCGCTCACAGTAGAATTGAGTAGATGACTATTATGGTGTGTAGGATATCAGAGTTATGAGAAGCATGAGTATGTTCATTAAGAATCCTTTGAGAAATCTCAGAGGGTAGCTTTCAGGGCTGCTTACAGTGTCTTTTGTACACGACCAAGTTGGTGTTCTTTCTTTTTTTACCTCCTGATTCTTTTCTAGGTGACTGATTTGAAATCTGACTTCCTCCCCTTATTGAAGCTTCAGCTTCACCACCCTTACTGAAGAGCGCCTCAAACAGGTGTTCTTATGTACCCTTAAAATCTTTTCCCACCCTTATATGGATAGTGTACTAATTAAGTCTCTATTTGATTTCATTTTTTTAAAGAGCAATTAAGCAACAACAAATAACCCCAAACAAACACCACCTGTTCAACTGACGTATTTTTTTACTGTCCATATTTGCTCATTCTTCTTTTCTGGACATTGTTATTCTATGAATCACTTAATGCTGTCGGTTAGGGACCTACTTTGCAGTTTTTCATGGCAGGGCTTCAGCCTTTGCTTCCTTCAGTACATTTTGTAGTCAGGGGAAGTCTTGCAGAATTTTATCCTTTATCTACATCAAGGTTGATGATGGTGATGCAATCAGTCATACTGTATTTCACTTTGAGTCCAAACCTGGATTTATCATTTGTGTAGTCTTTCAGACCTGTCTTTTGTGCTTTGACTTCAAATTCCATTGACAGATTTACTTACTGCTTTATTATTTTGTTTTATTTTGTTGTCAGAGCTTGTACAAGACAGAATAAGTAAGTTCCAGATTATCAGAAAAATGTTGGTAAACTGCAGCAGGGAAAACCACAGTTTTCAGGAGGCTGAATAATGGATTGTTTGTGAAGAAAGATTAAAATATTATAGTTTGGTTTAACTGATGAATAAAGAAGAATGGAAGGCTTAGAGATATTTGAAGAGTATTAACAGCAGAGGGAGTTCAGTTAGTGTAGTACAAAAGAGTAAACTAGAGATACTGGCATTACTGTAATGGACGGGAAGTATTGGATAAATCTTTTATGTGATGATACTTACTGCTTTATGGATTAGTTTCTGAAACGAAGTGGTAAGCACATAGTTTTCTGGAATAAAAGGGCCCAAGCACAGACAAAAAGAAAACTGATGCAGAAAAATGGAACATTTGCAGGGAAATCACATGATGAGTCTCTTCTGTCCCTAACTTCTGTAGATTTGAAATAAAAACGAACTTAGAGTTTCTGGAAACATTCAGAGTGTGGTCTCTCTGGCCTTTCTCAGTGCCATGAAATACTATTGTTAAATTGCATATTCTTTAGTCAGTATCTACCAACCTTGCCTGTATGATGTGACAAGTTTAGCTCACAGCCCTGATGCAGTTTAGTTAGAGTATCTAACAGATACTGGCTTTATGATAACTTCAGTTACATTCACTTACTCATGAACATATCTTAAATGGCCAGGAGTTATTTCACTTTGATTTTTGTTTAATAGCCTTTATGATACAGCAAATCAGTGAACAAAGCAATTAACCTTATAAATTATTTTCTTTCTGGCCTTATTGTTGTCAGTCACTTACAGCTTCCAGTGCCTGTAGTTAATTGTCAGGGGTGCAGATTTGTATGAGTCTTTATTCTGTGTTTACACAGCATGGAAGCTGCCCTTCCATCCTAGTTGACAGTAGTAATATGTATTTAATGAGAAAAGGGCTAAGGCCCTCTAGAGTGTACCTAAATTATTATTTTTTTTTTTTTATGGTTTTCAGAAGGTTGTATTTAGATGGTTTTCGTGTTCTGGAAGCACTAGTAGAATCTACAGGGCAAACTTATTTTGGGGTTTGCGTATGTGGAGAGGAAGAGAAAATATTCTTTTACAGCCCAGCATTTTTGTTTATACTTGCTTCCAAGACTGTACAGAAGTTATTTGGGAGAAATAACTACAGTGTAATAGGCTAAAAAATTGTCTTAGTTCTTGCATAAGGGCGTGGGAAGGAAAGAGAAAGAAAAATTTACCTCTGGGGGGAAACTGAAAGAAAAGGGATGACAAAATAAAAAGGTAGATGTCTTTTATTAAAATAGTGATTCACTGAAGCCTATGTGATCTGTAGTCAGCGTTGTACTAATTACCACAAAGTACTGGCCAGAAATTAAATTTTAGACTATACAGGAGAGAAAATTCATGTGTGAGGTAGGGGAGAGAAAAAATGTAGGAAGAGAAAGGTGCGGCATGCAAAGAATATTACAGTAGAATCATTCAGTATATCCTACATCCTTCTTTGCATCCTCAGGTGAGGAACATAAACCGTCTTTCTCAGTCAGTTGACCAACGGGAGAAGTTCAGACGACCAAAGAAGGGATATTTCTACAGATCAGTAAAATAGGAAGAAATGTCAGCATAATTATTTATGGACAACTTTTTTCAAATCTTCTGAAATGTAAATGTCCTGGAGTGACACTGAATTCAGCAGGGTTTGAAGGCATTAAAGTGTCTCGTAGGACTAGATTCCCATTTAATATGCAAATATGGTGTAGCACAAATGCAGACTGTCCTGGTTTGAGGTAAAACAGAACCAACTTTCTCTTCAGTAATTTTACTTCTTAGATAAGCTTCTTCCGACTCTCTGAAATTTACAGCATATTGTGCAGAAAGCTGTTCATTCTTTAAAGATAATTCAGATTTGATATTAGATAATTTATAGGTAGGCCATGAGTGCTGGGGTAACTGAGGGTTGAATGGGACAACTGGCTGGAGAGGACTAGGAGTGTGCAGGAGGCAGGTTGTGTTGTTAGAGTTGTTAACTGCTTGCAAAACCATGACCCTGACTTCTAGTTCTCGAAAATAAGCTAAACATAACAGTCTGTGCTTCGTGCTGAAGAGCATCTAGAAGGTAACAGCAAGTATTTGAGCAGTATCAGAAGCAGTATTAATGGTTAAAAAAAGAAGAGAGGACCGTTTTTATAAGTGCTTTTGGTGAGAAGCTGCTCTAAGGGAACTGATAATGTTCCTACTTTGTGATTATCATGAAGCACGCTCTGAAAACACTGTGTGCTATTGGCTTCAATCTGGGAGATTCCCTTTCGATGATGCCCTGGCCAGCTGCCATGGGGAGATAGAAAAATCTCTTTCGTAATTCTAGTGAGGCAAGGATGAAAGATAAAGACTGGGTTCATCTTCTCATCCCATAGACGCGGGAGTATCCAGCTAGAGGCTGAAGAAGGCAATGGCAACGAGCAGTTCAAGCAGTAGCTGCTGGTTTTCTCTTTCTGCGTTGGGGTTTTATTTTTTTCTCTTCTGTGTTCTTATTTCAAAACTCTCTGTGTCTGACCTTGTTTTTCCAAGCCCTCCCTCACCAAAGCAACAGCCTGGGGATTCAGATAACATAGGTGCACAAGCCTATATGGACAAGTTTTGCTACTTATAAAATCACTGAACCTGCTTTTTGCTGTTTGCACATTATTAGCACATTTTTCTGCTGTTTGTCTGTTGCATAGGTGTTACACATCTCCCTCCAGCAACAGTAATAATGGAGATCAGCTCCTGACTGATTGCTGACAACAACAGTTAAAAAATTAGTATGCTTCATTAACCTTGTGAATGCTATAAGATTATGCAGTTGTGTTGCCGTCCATATATTTTAACTGTATTTTGTCTCATTTTCAAAAAGAAAAGCAACCTATATGATTTAATAAAAATGCAATACATTCTAATGACTTAGACACTGCTTCCCTTCTCAGTGCTCAACCCAAGAGTTTTTCTTGATAGTCAGCACCCTGTCTCGTCTGGACTTCGAAATTCAAGCTCTTGTTCCAGTCATACATTCTCATGTGAAAACTCCTCTACTACAAAATGCACTGCTGGAGATCCCAGAGCTCCTCTCCCCAGTAAAACATTATTTAAAGATCCTTAATGAAGAAGCAGCCAAGTAAGTGGAGAAAATAGGTGACTCTTCTGTGCCTCATAGGCTTTCTGACTAAATGTATTCAGTTAATTGAATTATGCATCTTGTTTAATATACCTTATTTTTATATTTTTTGTGTTATATTTATGTATGTACAGGCGGCTTTCAGTTAAAGCAGACCTTGTTATTTTCTACAGCTTATATTTTTTTTTAAGGTTTAAACTATGCGAGCAAGTATTTTGCCTAGTGGGTGTCTGCCTCAGGCTGAATAATTTTTTGAAAGTTGTTCAGTTGTTTTGGAGAATGAATTTAGAGCAAAATATGTTTTACTCGAGTTATTTTGTTTAACAACTTCCAAGTAAAGTTTTCAGATTTTCCCCTTGAAGAGAGACTTGACCTTTAACAGAGTGGCTGCTTTCCTTTCAGGAATTTGCCTTTTACTATTTTTGCGGAAATTCATAACAGCATTGACTAACCCCATCCTTTAAAAAAAAATAATCTATTTACATGCTCACTGATGACAGGGAATCTGAAGTTTAATAGTTCTGAAGATTACGTGTACCCTGTGTGATTTGCCCTTAAGAGCATTGCTGGGGTTCATGGTCTCCCTTTGGAGAATGGCTAAATGGGCACTTAGTTCAGGCTCTGGCTGTTATCAGGCTTTTTGCTGCAGTTGCCTTCCTGCTGTCTCAGAGAGATGAGCTGAAAGTATGGAGGCTGCCTGCTTTTTTTAATCTTAATTCTGTCCTTCATTGGTCCGAGGAAAAAAATGGTAAACAAAGGAAGAAAGTGCTAAATTGGAATGAATATGCATCGTAAGGGAGAGTGTCTTTAAATAATGTGTTGTGTACTGTTTCTTCTGGGGAACTGATGCCTCCATTGTTACCCCTAGACCCTAGTTTTAACCACAGGAAGAAGAATACAGGATGCTTGAGGTGCAGAATACTAAAGGAAGAACATGAGTTCAGTATGGCAGGGATGTATAAAAACCTCTCAGGAGACAGGATTTAGGAGAAAAATCTTGTGGTCACTAAAAGTATTTCAGAAAAAAAAGCAGTGTAAAATCTTCTGAAAAAGGTTCTCTCGTGGTGCTAGGCACAGAGGCAGCCTGTCTGGCTTGCACAGCCAACCTTTCTGAGCATGGCACTTTGCAGATTTTTATTTTTCTTTCAGTGTAGGTTTTTTTTAGACAACATACTGAGAGGACATTCTGAACGCAAAATGAGTATCTTCCACCTTTATATCCAGATCATCCCTGCTATAAGCAAAGTTTGTTTAACTTTGAATATTTCCTCATGTGTAATATGATGAGATATAATTGGTTGTGGTATACCTAGAGATTCTTTGATGAAAGATGTGGTATATAATTTAATGTATAGTTGTATTAGGACAGCATAGTTTTGATCTTTTCCAAACAGATGAAAAATAAGCATCCAATTTATTTATAAAATATTTTTATCTTTCTCCAGCTGAGATTTAAATTAAAGAAATTTAAGAATTACAGCCCAGAATTTACTGTATTTGCTTCTGAATTAGAGACAGATGCAAGGCGTGTAAGGTGTGTAAATTGAGAAATACTTGCTATTCCTGTTGGACAGGTGGGATTATGAGATTCCTACTGGTGCATGGTATCCAGTTATAGTTGTGGAAGGTTATGACAAATATGGTTGGCTTCTTTTCTGTCACTGTATTGATGATGGGTAGAATAGTATACAAAAATAAGATACAATAGTATAAGTAGAAGATGCCATAATTGATCACCAGAATGCCTTTATACATATCAGACTTTGTGACAATATTATGTGTACTTGGAAATCTTTCATGGAAAGCATGACTACTGAACTACATACATGCACACACACAGAGTTGTGTTCATTTCATTATGTGGTGTGGATAAAATCCTGTAGTAGCTTTCCAAAGTATCCCTCTGCTCCAGGGGAGTTGGAGAGTTTGGATTTTGTGGTGGGTTGGTTTTTGTTTTTTTTTAAACTGTCAACTTTTAAATTTTCAGTAAGTATCACATAGCAGTGACAGTCTTCACAGTTAGCTGCTGGCTACTAGCGATCTCTTTTCCCTTGCATTCCCATGGAAACAGGTCTAATTAGCACAACATCGTTTCTAAAAATTAGTATTGTATTTTTAAATGGCATCTTTACTGTCACTTATATAATAACTATGTTCATGTAATGCAAAAATCAAAGCACAGCTTTGTGTTTCCTGTCTGGTCACTGAGTCCAGTTTTAGTTTCATTCTCAGGCAGTGGGATATCGGATTAGGTAGAATATTAGACTTTTTATTGCTTCTATGTTGTATTATTTTGAGTTTACTAATTACTTGCTCTCCGAATATTAGATTTCAGGTAATTATGTAATCAACTGGTAGAGTTTTGCATTTGCTCTAAAATACAAATGTATATTTCAATTAACTTGGGGCTTGTTGCACTACTTTTTAATGTTTGCCTAATAGTTATTAAGATAAGTTAATTTGTTTTCATTTTTGATGGCAACCATATTTTTGATAGCTTGTTTAGCTTCCCAGTTTAAAACATTGGAATGACATTGTCTGTTTCAGGTTTCAGTCCTGAGCTGAGATAGTGCAGCCAAAACAATTCTATCATTTCCTGACACTGAGACTAGAAAAGAGCATTGTTTTGCATGTATTTAAAAATGCTCTGGTTAATCTTTTCTTGAGAAAAGAAGGAAGCTACTCTGAATAACTCTTGATGACATTCTGCTTCAACAAAGGCCTTGTGGGAGGGATTTTTCTTTGCGATCCTCATGAAAATCTGCCCAAATTTGGCAAAATTATAAATATGTCAAAAATGGGTGTTCACGTTGCACAGAAATTATCTAGAGCTTCACATTTAATCATGATAGAGAGGTTCTTGGCACTTGGGGTGCTCCAGCAATTGCATTCCAAATGTATGGACTGAGACAGAATAGAATGGTCTTTCTTGTGCTTCCTTTTCTTTCTCTGCTCAACTAAACCAAACAGAATGATGCAGGATGCACCTTCAGAGACAACAAAAAACCCCGACTCAGCAGGACTTAATGAAAAAAAATGAGCATAGTGCAAGAGAGAATTAAAAAACCGGGAATAGATTGGATTTGAATACTGTGGGGTGGGGGGCTATCTCTCTGTAGCCTTTTAGGGTTCATATGCAAAGTTCCTTTCTGTGTATATAGAGTGTGAGGTAGGTTTTGGTATCTCTGTATACTGTGACCAAGTAACAGAAAAAACTGTATTTAGAGGGGAATAAAGCTAGTGTTAAAACAAATTAGAGTAACAAATGAAAATATGAATGCAGCCAGTAGAATCGGGGAACATATCTTTGGGTTCACTGTTATTTTATCTTATGCTTCTTATGGATAGGACTGGAGATAAAACCCAATTGTTCAAGGACCTTACAGACTTTCCTGTCATCAGAAAGAAAAAGGAGGAGATCTTGGATGTGCTTTCTAAAATCCAATTGCATCTACCGGACATTCGTAAACAAATTAAGAACCCTTCTGCAGAGTATGTTACAGTTTCTGGTCAAGAGGTAATACAGTGTCTATTATGTACGACTGTACTCTTGCTTGTCTAGAAAATTGCTTAAAAGTTAGGCTTAACTAGAACTCTCTTCATCTTGTATAATATTTGATGAGGTCATTTGCCTATAAACCTTTGTACGACTTTAAAGAACAGCCTTGTGACAGTGTCATTTTTTTATTTGTTAAGTCAATTACATCAGTGATTTAAATAATAAAAACACATTAGTGCAGTTGAATTTGGTTCACTAATGCTTTGCTTTTCTGTATATGTAAAAACACTTGCATACTTCCAAGGTTAATTATGTGGCTATTAAGCGCTGAAATATTCTCACAGAACCAGGAAGGTTTAATTTGAAGAATGATAAAATGATTTGTAAGTAATGATTAAGACTGGAATTTGAAAGATGGGAGAGAAGAGGAACAATATTAGAGAATGATAAATACTATTTTACTTTCAATTCTTGGAAACGGTGGTTGCAGACTGAAGCTTTTGTTTGCTGAAGGCTGTGCAAGTGTGGGCAGGCCATGCAGATCCTGAAGATTTTGTGGGGAACTCAAAGAAGCAGTGACATTGGGAACTGAGAGCAGGGAGGCTGGGGAGAGCTCCACAGTAAGTTAGGAAACTGAATAAGAGTTTGGAGTAAAAGACATGGATTGGACAGGGAGGGAGGCAGGTGGAAGCAGCCCCGCATCACACTGAGGTCCCGAGAGACACAGCAAGGAGCAGACAGACAATGCTGAAAGTCAGAGGGAATGTGAGAAGGGATGAATTGGAGAGAGCAGCATTTGATAATGAGCTCAGGTGGATTTTTCTTTTGATGGTGAGGCTGAGAAGAGGAATGTGTTGCTAAAGAGTTGGGTAAGTTGTCAGCATGGATGTTGAAGTCCAAGAGGAAACATGGAAGAGTGTGTTTGAGTATTGTGTGAGGAAGAGGAGAGCCAGGATTAGAAAAGTTTCTCTCGGAGAGGCTGGTTTAAGAGATGGATGGTGACATGTGTGAAGGAAAGGAGAAGAGAAGAATTGATAAGAAGAGAGGAGGGCATCTGAGGAAGTAGTGAGGTGTGAACTGGAGAGCTTTAGAAAGCACCAGTTACTGTGCGCACGTTAAGAGAGGAGGCCTTTGTAGCAGGGGACAACTCAAACTGTTGCAGACGAAGAGCAATCTTGGTAAATTCATGAAAAGAGCTACAGAGATTATGGATATCTGTTATTTAATTGCATCTGATAGTGTTTCAGAGACAATGAAAGAGGCTGTAGAGGAGGGGTTAAAGAAGATGGTCAGTGAGGAAGGGAGACACTAAATGAGTGGATGTGATGGAATTGCAAGGGAGGAACAGAGCGTAAGCTCAGTAAGAGTCTCTCTGAGTTGAGCTCTTCCTTCCTCTGATCAGAACGGTGTATTCTTACATTATTGTAGCACTCTGGTAAGTGTAGTATTCAACCACTTCTTTGAAACAGACCTGGGCAAAAGCAGGTCTATCATTTGCTAGTTCTGGAAGAGAGAGAAGCTGCCAGGAAATCTCCCCACTCTGAATACCTGTTCAGGGAAATAGTGTTCTTGGAGAGGGGGGAAAAAAAAGAAAGTTTTAAAAAAAATAAAAAATTCAAACTTCTTCCTTCATGTGTGCCCTCAAGCCCATGATTACAAATGCATGGCTAGATTTTCAGTCAGCCCGCAGTTTTATTAACTTCTATTTCTTAAGTTCTTAGATATCTGATGAAGATCCAGTTGACACACACCTTTTCCAAAATATGAGGTTACACCTGTATCTTTTGTTTCCAAACTGCTAATGTAATTTGCACTAAACAGGACAGAAAGCTGTCCAGACAGTGATAGCACTGCTATTTGTTTCAGGCAAGATTTAGAGAGAAATTACTACATTTGGCAAAATGTTTGCCTCCTGCATGGCATGAGCAGTGCTTTGGGCCCAATTTATTTAATTCTGCAGTTATTTATCTAGGATGGCTAAGAATTAAAGAATGAAAAAGCAAATGCTTCTGTGGTTTTGAAGAAAATTGCAACCCCCGTGCTCGTTTCTCACTAGCCACACCAACAAACCAGCCAATTGAACTGGCTGTATTAATTTAGATTGGTTTGAGTTCACTTAGACATCTAGTGTAGACATAAGTGTGGTGTTGCTTTCTATCTTCCTTTTGTAAACACAACTTATTTAATTGTTTTGAGATGAGATTCAGATAAAAACTGTAGTATCGGTACATCAGCAACCACCACTAGTGGCAGCAGCTTTTGGCTCATTTTTAAACGTTTGCACATCTCTGCTTCTACCCATTTTCAGTCTTATTGTCTTACGCGTCTTATGCAGTTTCAAAGTTCAGGTACCAAATATTTTTGAGGTGTCTTAGGTAAATTAAGAACTAGCACACTATATCCTTGCTGGAGTCTTGTACTCATATTACAGTTACTCTTCTTGTTTGTACTTGAGGGTGATTGTTGGTGAGGTGCGGAAGATTTTATGTAAATCATACTAGCTGTAATGGAAGAGCTTGGTCTAATGGGAGTCCTGTGGTTTTCTGTATAGGACTACAGGATTCTAATCAGATTCTGGGTTAATCTAACCTCTGCTAGAAATTCATTTTCCAGCTGAATTCTTTTATTTGAGAACGCCTCAATTCTTTGACATCTAGGACCTCAGGCTGGTGTTACGAAGATAACCAGCATGAATCATATAAAATACTGCAATAAACACATCGTGTAAATTTCACTGCACTGAGCGACCCTCTCGCTATTACTGCTGGTTGCCCCTGTTCCCTGTTCCTTCGCTTTCTGACCCCAAAGTTGATCAAAACTTGAAGCAAGGTACTGTAGCTAGAATGCTAGCATTTGAGACTTTGAGCTCGTGTCTGTGACATCTTGTAGGTAACTCTGGCTCAGCATGAATCACTGATCCCTAGGCAGGAAAGCACATCTCACTGGTAAGGAGTAGCTTCAACACAAGCAGTGTGTAGTGTAGAGTCCATGTAAATGCTGAATTCTCTACAAGTCTTGATCAGTGTTGGGTAAGCAAGACTAACTAGATTTAGTCTGCTATTGGCTTGGTAAGAGAGGTGAGGGCAGCATGTTAGTGGAGAAACAGAGCAGCAGAGATGGGGCAGCAACATGGTGGGGCACAAGGACAGCTCAGGGTAGCAGCTGCTTTTTGGGAAGAAAATCTGTATATCACAACCCTCGCTTGTAGGGGAAAAAGAACACTAGCTTCTGCTCCACTTATTCTCTTCAGGCTGAGTATGGTTTTCCTCTCATGCATCCAGATTCCTTGATATATGATGACTGTGGTTCTGTAGCCTTTACCTTTCCTTAATGTCTAATATTACATTCCTGTTTTATTTTAGTTTCTGATAGAAGTTAAGAATTTCCATAAATCGTCTGTGCCATCTGACTGGGTTATGATTAGTAGGTATGTAAAATGTCTTTCAAGTCTGTTCTGTTCTAGTATATAAGAGAATAAATGGTGTTAGAATTAATAACGCACATTTTCATTGCTCCACGTGAGTGTTTCTGTTGTGTTTTTGTTTTTTTTTTAAATGAACCAACCAAAATTGTTATGTTAGTTTATTGCCGTAATAAGTTTTAAATAAAAAATAAAGCAAAAAAAAAACACAAAGAGAAAAACTGGAGTTCTTAAAACTTTTGCTTTTACATGGTAGTTCTTCAGTGCACAGTATTACTTGCTTAATCTTTCAAAGTACATGTACTGGTATCAAAACCATGGTCTTGATTCAGTTGTGCCATAGTGTGTAGGTACAAATCTTTCATAAAATTTTGATTGTTCTTGCTTTATTCAGAAAGGTGAAGTAGCTATGCAAATATCGGTGCGTTTCAGTAAATTTAGGGTATTTCAAATGTTGTCTTGCTTATTCATACAGGCAAGCTTTGCTTGCTCTGATACTTAGAGTTATGTAAGCATGATTTTTAGATAGTTTTGGATACTTTTTCCAGTAGGTGAAACAGAGATGAACTAAATGACATAGTTGGGATTTTTCTTTTTAATAATCTGTTTTATTGTTTGAACGTCTTAATGTTACAATGTGTGAGCACAGACATCTCGCACCAGAAATAGGCATAATCACAGTGAACTCTAAAGTCGTGTTCTGTTCACTGTGCAGTGCAAAAATTCAGTATTAAAAGTGCACAGATTAGACAGAATTAAGATAGTGACGAACAAATTACAGCTAATCTGTATTTTGTAAAAGAATGCCTGGAAATGCCAAACTGAGTCCATAATGAAAATACATAAATAAATAGCAAGTGCCTCAAATGGAAAAAAACTAGTATCCATGGAAGACAATCTGTATTTACTAAGTTTATTTCAGGCTGGTCATGAAGTTTTCCTCTTTAAAGGAAATTTCTTTCTTGGAGTTCAGTCACAGAGAAGCCATCAATTTGTGCATCTTATTGCTAAACAGAATTGTTTGAAATATATAAGCTTCAGTGTTATGTGCTACATCATGCAAAACATTTTAAAAGCTTCTGAATGGGCAGTGGTGCAGTAACCACTTTGTTCACAATAAGGATCATTGGAATCAATAGAGTTTTGTACAACAATAGAACTTTTTTTTTTTTTAACATCCATTTTCTAGGCTCACAGAGCATAAGAAAACTTGTCCAATTTTGCATGTAGATGGTGTAACGGATTGCTTAGTAACCTTGATTTCCTATTTGGCTTTTCTCTGTCTTCCAGCACAAAAGCTGTCAGCCGTTTCCACACTCCTTTTATTATAGAAAATTACAGACATCTGAATCAGCTCCGGGAGCAACTAGTCCTTGACTGCAATGCTGAATGGCTAAAATTTTTAGAGTGAGTTTACAAAACAGAGTCAGTTTTCATCCTTGTATGTTGTTTTATTTTTTGCTATAAGAAGAGGAAAAAAATATGCTTATCTTAGTGGGGAAAAAAGTTAATAATTCAGTTATATTGCCTCCACAAATTTAGAAATTTAAATTTAATTTAAAGCGTTGGAAGGCAGTACCTTTGCAGACTGAGTCCTGAGACTAGTAGCGATGTCTCTTGATTTTAAAATTCTCATGAAAATACATTATTAAACGCATGAAGTGGCTCTCAAAGTTTGAAAATTAATGTCACAGAATTAAGAACCTGAAAGTGTGACTGACTGTACGTGAGTGAAACTGTATCTAGTAGTTTTATTATTTAAGTACCATGTAAGTGAGATGAAAAATGAATTTATTATACAAGCTAATGAAGTAGACTATGGCTTCACTGTTAAGTGTGCCATTACTAAAAAACCAACAAAATGAATGTCCCTGCACCTGGGACATGGCAATCCCAAGCACAGATACAGTTTGGGTGGTGAATGGCTGGAGAGCTGCTCTGAGGAGAAGAGAGTGCTTGTAGATGGAAGGCTCAACATGAACCAGCAGTGTGCACTGGCAGCCCAGAAAGCCAACTACATTCTGGGCTGCATCAAAAAAAGTGTTGCCAGCAGGTTGAGGGAGATGATTCTGCCCCTCTGTGCTGTTCTCATGAGACCTCACTTGGAGTATTATGGCCAGCTTTGGAGTCCTCAGGAAGGACGAGGAACTGTTGGAGCAGGTCCAGCAGAGGGCCACGAAGATGATCAGAGGGCTGGAGCACCTTTCCTATGAACACAGGCTGAAAGAATTGGGGTTATTAATCCTGAGGAAGAGAGGGCTCTTGGGACACCTTATAGCAACTTTCCAGTATCTGAAGGGAGCTACAGGAGCTACTCTTTGTCAGGGAGTGTAGTAATAGGACAAGAGGTAACAGTTTTAAATTGGAAGATGGGAGATTTAGATTAGATACTAGAAAGAAATTCTTTCCTGTGAGGGCGGTGAGGCACTGGAACAGGTTGTCCAGGGAAGTTGTAGATGTTCTGTCCTTGGAAATGTTCGAGGCCAGGCTGGATGGGGCTTTGAGCAACCTGGTGTGGTAGGAGTTGCCCCTGTCCATGGCAGGGAGGTTGGGACTTGATGATCCTTTAAGGTCCCTTCCAATTTCAACCATTCTATGATTTTGTGATTCTATGAATTACGCAACGACTGAAATTGTTCTCCGTGTCACGCAATGATAATGGGCTCACTTTCACTTGTGCTTTTTGCCTTCCTGCAAAAACTTAACAAGTTCCTTGTGAAATTGTCTCACTGGATGTAACTAATGCCAAGGTTTGCCTCCTTGCAGAAACCCAGCAGTACTGTGAATTTGGTGAAAACCAGAAAGACATTCCAACTCACTTCTCTCCAGATGTGTTACCTTTGCAATACTATTAAAATAGATCTCTTAAATAATTTTTGTCATTATATTAGCAACGTAAGTTTGACTAGACCTAATAAACCTTTTGTCATTTAGATCTGATGCTTTTCATGTTCACTTTACTGTTTTTAGTGGTGTTACATGACAGCAGCATACAACAAGGAAAGACCTTATGTGTCGGAAAGTTCATGTCTTCCCCACCCCTCTATCTATCTATCTATTTATTTATTTGGTTATTTATTATATTTTTCTCCTTTTTTTACTCCTTTTATATTCCATGTTGTATCTTTGAGACTAGGAGAGGAAAAAAGGAAATTCTTAAGGACTAAGAGAATATACTCTACTAAACCTCAGTTCTCCTGGTAACTTCATTATTGTACTGGGGGAAGCAATACCATAAATGGAAAATGACTTATTGAATTTTCTGTTGTAGGTACCATATTTTATTGAAATTGTAGACAACTCCTTTTTATTGGCACAATTTTTTTTTGTAAAAGGCACTTTATTTTTTTTTTACTATAATGTAAAAGTTGAAGTGAATTGGCAGTTGGGATTCAGTTGCCACTGTGATGAACAGTGACATTTTTATAGACCTCGTTTAGGCAGCAGGGATCAACTGCAGACCCTTTGCATGGTATGTAATGGATTTTATTTTGCCTGCTTTTTTGTGCTTAAAAATAGTTCACTGTTACAGTGGGAGCATGAAGTCCGTCTTGATTAAGATTTTGTCCTCGTATTGTAAGTGAATACACTGCTGGGAGATTGGAAATCAGAATAATTTAAAGACCACAGGAGCTCAGTGAGAAGCATGCATGGGGTATATTTTGACAGTACATTTGTGTCTGAATTAAATGATTTTTTTCCCTTTTCTTCCTCCTGTCATTTTTCCCTGTTTGGGTATAGCCATTTTAGTGAACATTATCACCCTGTGTCTAAAGCAATTGGTCACCTAGCAACTATCGACTGCCTGTTCTCATTGGCCCAGGTGGCTAAACAAGGAGACTACTGCAGGTAATCAATTTTTAATTTTTATTTAGAACTTTATAGGGAATTATAAGAGAGTATTTTAAAATAAATTTGAATTTAATATGTGTACCGCGATAAAATGTATTATTAAAATTGTTTACAGTAGTATCAACTAAATCTGCTTTTGCAAAGCAGCACCTATGAGCTTAATGCAAATCTGTAAACATTTCGGTTCAAATTTGACATCTTGTGTTTGTCTGCCTCTTGGTTGACTGGGATCTAGTAGATGATATCTCACATATATATAAATAAATACATGTTGGCCTTTGCATGGAAATTTTTTTCTCCTGTTTTTTTTTTGTTTGTTTGTTTTTTTTTCCTCAGCAAAATCTGAGTGTATAATGTCTTTCTAATACCTAAGGTTCTAAGGTGTATGAGGTATGTTTCAAAAAAGTATTTCAGGTAAATAATAGGTAAATATTAGTGAAAGCTTCCAGAGCAGTGATGATGCCTCCCTGTCATGCATTAGATCTGATCGGCTGCTCACCTCCCTCTGCCCAAGACCCACACATGCACAGTGGGCACCACAGTCTGCAGCTCTGGTGGTGCCCCTGAGACTCCACAGAGGGGACACATGAACCCTCAAGTCCTGCTTCCCCAGAAGTTGGTCCAGAGCTGGCTCCTGAGCCTGTATACCTTGCAGCTTAGGACTTCCTCCCCCTCACGAGCTCACATCTCTTGTACCCACGCAGAGACGGTCAGTCTAAATACTAATTATTTCCCATCATCCACATACATTTAATGCGTTATTTGTATCAACTTACATATGCTTCTGCTCTTATACAGCATTAAAGAGAATATTGATCATTTCTGGACTCTTGGGATCTTGTGTGCCTCTATCAAAATCTTTTTGAAAGTAATTGCTCACTTATATCAGTATACTCAGATGAGAAAACAAACTGAAATCTGATTAATTCACTGTGCGGAGTTTAAATAATTCACTGAATTTTAAAGAGTGGCTCAGCGCTTATAAACTGGCAGGAAGGAGACTTCCCAGTGAAACTTCAGCTGCAGGGAAGGTGTCAATAATTAATTTTGGAGGACTACTGAAGGAAGGAGGGGACTTTCACATTAACTAGTTTTAGGTATTTTGGAGGAATGGGTTTTGGTTAACTGCAGGCTGTTTCATATCACTCTTCCTGAGGCATGTAAACAAGTTATGAAGTCAGGCACACACGTGCTCCACGCAGTTGTTGTAGGGAGGTGAGCACCTCTTACAGTTCTGAGGTGTCTTGGTACCCCTGTGTTAGAAGGCATATTCTTTTACATGGATGATGGACGTCATCAGGGCTCTCAGGCAGTAAAGTTAGATACATAAATGTGGTGGTGCAGGTAGCCCAGGGATTATCTGATGTTTGAGTAACCACTCTGCAGACTGTGAATTTGTTTAGCTTTAAGGAACTGCATTGAAAATGTAGTACATGACTAAAGGACATGCTATACATTCCAGAGCAATTTACAATTTGCCTGTTTTTTTTCCCCCTCTTTTTTAAGTTCTCTATCTGCTACTGCATGGCACACAATTGTCTTACTGTGGGAACACAGGGAAGGGAAGACCTTTCGGATGGGTGTGGCTGAGACCCTACTTCTGTGGCCCACACTATGTGAAAAAACAACAGGCAATCAGCAAGGCTCATGGAATCCTGAAACCACATCCTGTCTTACGGTTACTTGGAAGGAGGCTCGAGCAGTTATTTCCAAAAATCAGGGCAGAATTATAAATGGCAAATGGATCATTTAGCTGTCATCTTCCTCTCTTGAATGCAAAATGGAGAGGCACAGGAGGAAGTGCTTCTGGATACATGCTCCTCCCTTTTTAGACGTCACATTACAGCTCCAAACAACTTACTCATCCCACAAATGGAGAGTAGAGTTTCGTTTCTCTGTCCCTGAGGTGTAAGACTCTGTCTATATTTGTTTCATCTCAGCTATACAGTTGCTGTAAATACCTTTTTGCTAAAAAAGGCACACCATTATGAGTTTGCACCTCTTTCCCATTGCTTCGTGTTCCGAACATGCCATTTATTTTGTCTCTATTAAAATTGCATCATAATTTTTTTCAACCCAAGAAAAAGCACACTCCCTACATCTTGTCTTCCCTCTAAAAAATGTTAGGTAATTTCCAGTCAAAAAATTTTGTGGCTTCATTCCAGTATTCTCTTTTTTTCAGCTGCCGCCACTTCCCTTAGTCCCGGCTCTTATTTCAGAGTGGTTGTGTTACCAGTGTAGGAAAACATTGCTGAGACATGAAACAGCATTTAGCTCTCCATTGAGTGCTGCACTTCATTTTACAATGAAAAAGTAAAACTAGGTTGCAGAGAGCAAAAAGAAATCATAATCATAATTCAGTGGAACACGCTTCTTTTGCATTGTTTGTTCTGTGAAGAACACACAGCTCTTGGAGATAGAGTTCTGCAGACAGGGAGATAGGTAACGTAGAATTAGGCATGTTATAATTAGCAGGCATGTAGGCAAATTTGCAGCTAAGGTGGAAACTTTTGAGACAAAACTTCAGATTGTTGTAAATACTTGGTATCGATCTGGTTTGCATATTAATATCTAAAAAGGTGCTTTCAGTGTTTCAACTTGGATAATAAACTCTTTCTATAGGCAGTTATTGCTGACTTGTACATGTTTGAGAGTTGCTGTCTGATGAGAGGTGCTAAAGGTTATAGGAGAGTTAAAGCTCTGTTATACGATAGTCTTTGATTTGTATCATTTAATGTGTTGTCAGTCATAATATTTGTAGTTGGGCAATTTTCTTTACTGGCTACGCTCCAGTTGTGACTTAATGCAGTAACAGGCTGGACAGGTTCATCAGCAGGATCATTCTGAGAATGTGAAACGTATCTGCAGAAGGTGGTACTTTGCAGAAGTTGGCGCAGTGGTGGGAAGGAGGCAGACTGTCCTGCAGTTTGGGGGTTCTGCTATTACTTGTTCATTTTGTAGTTGTTAACAGCTCTTTAGAATACACATAAATGACTGAAAAACATTGCCTGGGTAATGAAAAAAGAAAATACTGTAAAATTTCTTTATCCAATCTGCTAACGCTTTTTTTTTACAACTGAATGAAACCGAAGAAGTTTTTTGAACTATTTGATAACAATAATCATTTTAATATTTTTTTTTCAACAAAAATCCATATCATAGATAGCTCTCCTACGGACTTTAGTTTTGGTATTTCTAAATTATCAGTTCCAATAAACGTTGAAGTTTATATCTCTTCCTTTTTGCAGACCAACTGTGCAAGATAATCGGCGAGAAATAATTATAAAAAATGGGAGGCACCCTGTGATTGATGTGCTGCTGGGAGAACAGGATCAGTATGTTCCAAATACCACTAACCTTTCAGTAAGTACTGAGATACTGTTTGAGCTTCAAGATCATTCAAGGGAAGGAATCTGGGATTTGCTTGTTGGCCAGGAAGTTAAACTAAATAATTTAATCATACAACTGTATGCTTGGTTGCATTTCAGAGACATACTGCTAGATGTGACCACATCTGTTTTATCTTCTTTCTAGTGTCTTGCAGCCAGATGGTCTCTATAGAACCTTGTCTAAATACCAGAAACACAAGAAAGGCAGTCTCAAAATTAGGAAAACGAAAGTGTTAAGTGGTTGGTTTTGAAACACAAATGAATAATTACAGGGATGTTTTAAAAACATTGTCATCAGGAGTCTGCATTTTGTGATAACTTTATCTCAAATTTGTGAATCTCTTTAATATACAAACTCTTTTAATAGCAACAGTGGTATAGCATGTTACAGGCTTACTTTTCCAAATAAGATAGCTCAGGTATGGGTTTTTTTTAGGTATTTCTCTACTATGTGTTTTCTTCCCTTCTGGAAGTTGTAATTTCATACAGCTTTTCTTAAGCTGACAAAGCAGACTTGGAGCTCTGACTCTTCACTTCGTAATACCAAGTACATACTCTGTAGACTGCACATGTGTTGTAAGAAGCCTTTCATAGTAACATACTATAATGATTGCCCTGGCAAGGTGTAGCTTGCAGGCTGTATGTTACCCACAAGTGTCCCTCTGACCATTATTTCTGCAATACATAATGATGTTGAGAAGTACTAAGCCAATTAGTTGCTTGGTTTTGTTAATAGGTCAAAGAAAGTAGGAGGACTACTTCTTAACGTTTTCTGTGCAATGTTATCTAAGTTGTATGACCTAAATTGCCAAAAATTATTATAAATATGCAATTGCCATAGGTAGGAAACATTCCTGTATTTTCTTTCACAGATTTGTTTCTGGTTAAGCATATTTTACTTTGTTTCCTTCTTTTTTTCCTGAAAAACTAAAATCTGTCTTTTAAATTGCACACGCTTTAGACATTTTTGTTAAAATATTTACCTGTCTATATCTTTTTATAAAATACTATCTGTCTGTTCTTAATGAATATAAAAAATATGTTTGCAATTTAATTCTGAATACAAAACTACCTTTTCATACAGTAAATATAGAGAAGGTATGAAACAGATGTCAGTGTGGAGTGTTGCTGTGATAAACACCATTCAAATTTATATGTACTTCTTGGGAAATATTTTTAAATGCTGTTCTGTATTGAACAATGATACAGATATTGTGCAATACTTCAGGGAATGTTTTCAAAATTATTTGTCAACTTCAAATAAGCGACAGATGGCATTTACAAAAATTTCAGCGTTTCATTCAGTAATCCTCACGCACTTTCCCCTGTTAGTCTCATTCTTATGTTGGCTTTCTAAGTACTGAATATTACAAAATCCAGTGATCATGGTAGAGGCACTTTTGCCACTACTCTTTTTTTGAGAGAGGTGGGTGGGAACCCAGTTTATTAAAAAGCTTCTAGTTTTAAACTGATGCGTTTGAATCAGCAGGAGAACGCATCATCTGTCATGTTTTCAGCTGAAATGTTGTCAAATATCTCTAACTTCACAAAAAGCTTTCTTGCAGTGCCCTGAAATAAGCATCTTGTTCTTCCATTACCCCCCTTCTTCCCAAAGTATTATTGGATTCTTTTAGTACTTTTAACTTCAGCCACAAATTCCACTAAGATGTTAGCTTATGGTTGCATGCAGCTGTAAGGGCAGATGGGTTCTGTGGTCTGATGTAAAGGCCTATGTTCTTTTGGAAAGACGACTTTGCAAACCAGCCACCAGTCTCACAGCCTGGATGGAGGGACCCTGGAGGGACACCAAACACATGCATGAAATTTGTGGGTTTCAACAGATGAACACATTTTGGTTTTAAGCGTCTGTGAATTCTGTTACGTTGAGCCAAATGGTGGTCCTGATGAAGTTTCAGTAGCAGCATTGAAACTATACCTTGGAGAGAAGAATGTTACGAATTTTGTTCTTGTATAGTCATATGCATTGTATTACATCCATCCTTTATTCCTGATAATGGCATTTTCTGAGTTTTACTGAGTTGCACTTTATTGCAACTTCCTTATGGATGGGCTTTTCCTAGCAAACGCTAAACAGCTTTTTATGTATAATGAATACTGATTGCATGTATCTTCTGTATAGTCTGGGTTATGATATGAGCAACAGTCCTATATGAATTTTATTTGTCTCCCTATTAACAGAATGAAAACCAATTGAAAAATGAATCTGTAAAGATCATGATGTTATTCTCTTGAGATGTTTTACTGTTATTGTTGTTGTCACAGTGCCTGATCAGTTCCAAGTTTCCCAAGTAGCTTGGCTAATGTGTATTGCACACAGCATGTCCTTTCTTACATGGCCCTCCCATGGGGCAGTGGAATATGCTGACTTCTTGGATTTCATCGTATGTACCCAGTAGAAAGGAAAAGTCTAATTGCATGCAGTCCTTGCATAACTTGATTTCCCAGTATTGAGACAGGCTATGAGAAAGCTTTGTAGATTCATTGATGAACTTTAATTTTGCAGTAGCAATTGTCTTGCACCAGAGGAAGACAGTTTTATTCTGGAGCCATAGACACGTAGTAGTACCGTAGGGAGTCTTACAGCTGAGACGAGCTCTTGCATCTGATTTCATTTTCCACAGGATTTTAGTGCTTAGATACACCGAGCAATCAGAGGTTGGATACAGTCTGCTCACAATATCTCTGTTGCAGTCAAGTATTGCCAAACCCTGTAAGGTCTTGATTTCTTGTTGTAGCAAGCACGTTCGAATGTGTGTCTGTAGTACTGAGGCAAACAATTATGAATGGGTGTAGAATCTAGGCCAGGTCTTTATCTGCCAGATCTTCTCCGCATTTGGTAATGAGAACTCTAACTGGAGAGAAATCCAGATCACAACCAAATTCAGACAGCACTAGAAAATTGCACAGAAAGTTCTCGTAGTGCTTTCTCAGCTCCTTGATGAAGGCAGGCAAGGTTCCTCCTCACTTTGTCCATTTTGCTCAAGAATAGTGACAGTTGATTGCAGTGCTTCTCTCTCACCAGCCTGGAGAGGTCTTAGGAAGATTTATCCATCTGAGACTTCATAATATCTTGGAAAAGTAAATGTAGTGAACACCAGGACTGAAGGAAGCTGTTCACCTAGAAACAGAATGTTTAATCCTGAGAAGCTCTGCTATATCCCTCTATCTGTATACTCACACCAGAGATTCATATAAAAGCAACATTAAATTTCACCACTGCTTTATGTTTCCAGGGAGATGGTGAAAGGGTCATGATAATAACTGGACCCAACATGGGAGGAAAGAGCTCCTATATAAAGCAAGTTGCACTGATCACAGTCATGGCTCAGATTGGCTCTTACGTTCCTGCTGAGGAGTCGACAGTTGGCATTGTGGATGGTATTTTTACCAGGTAATCTCTCAAAACCTCCTGTATGTTTATGAAAACGTAATTGTGGCAGGGTGTGTGTCTGTATATCAAGGTATAATTGAACTTTTCATTTTGAACTTTAGAACTTATACTTGAAGTTTCCTTTTTAATTGCAAGTAAATGCATTCATTGTTAGGTTTTGGTTCTGATTTTCTAGTAAGCTATAGTACTTGTTTTGGAATTGTAGAATCTTTAAAGGATGAGAGTGTTAATGTGCCTGCCTTAATTAAGATCCAGATATGTAACTTCATCTGCCTGAATGGACATCTCGGCCAAATTTATTCTGCTGCATGATAGCTGAATGATGTTTCCCCTAAAATTAATACTGTCACCTCTAAAAATCATGTCACATTTTCTGCTGTGCTGTACAGTTGTACATATTCAAAATATTTGGGACTGAGAATATTCTATGCTTTTTATCCTTCCCATACTATCAGTCTTGATGTCTTCTAGAGAATGAATAATGGCGGTTCATTTCACTCAGCATGTCTTAGTCTTATTTTAATATAGTGCTGGATAATTTTTAAAGATTATCATTACAGTCAAAAGTCTTGTATTTTATAATGTGATATTACCAAGGATTATCCAGCTGCTTGTTCCTCTCTTTATTTGTTTAATCAGCAAAAGTTCTGTGTTCTGATGGTATTTGAGATGGATAATTATTTATGGTTTTAAGTTTCACAACAGTTATGTATCTGTATTGGAATTATTTTTCCTGAAATTCAAGTTCTGTGTGGCAGAAAGCATTTCAGAGTTCACTTCTAACAGAGAATCTAAGTACTGCTCATCTGGGATTGCTTCATCATGTAAAGATGCTACATTATTAGGCCTCACTGTGTCATGACAAAAATGAATGAAGTCATGCTTTAGTGCTCCTCAGTGCAGTAGAACAAGTTAGAAAACAACTTGTATTATCTTTCCAAAATTAATTTGAGCTGAAAATTCAGAATGGTTGCCTTTTTTTTCTGTACCCTGCGTTGAAAGGAATTGGCTGGTTGATTGGATGATCATTTCTCAAGGGGGCATGGAGATACACAAGATCTGATTTACGTTACAGAAAAAATATTGCAACATTATTGAGAACTTGAAGACTGTTTTTGTCTTCCTCAGTGTTTTGTAGATGAACTGAGAGTACTTTTACTTAGGTTCACGCTGACTTAATTTCTAACCATACATGCATAAGCTGTTACACACTCCTGTTACTCTTAAGCTTAGTATCCCCTTTCCTCTACCATTTGTCATTACAAGATTATCTCTGCAGAAAAATAAAGAAATGTGACACAATCACCAGGAGTGTGATTTTGTGTTGTGGCCACTAGAAAGTGAACAAGTTGGTTTTTGTCCTCTACAGTGAGAAAACCTTGAAATGATTTCCAGCTGTTGCCCAGTGCATTTCTCTGATTCCACTTAGGTTTCCTCTACATTATAGGCAATTTTCACGTCTGTTCTTACAAGGTAATGTGGTTGAAGGTGAAATTTAAGCTTTTCGATTTCAAGCTAAGCAAGCCTACAGTGTGTTACTTAGTGGCTGCGAGGTTTCAGACCATTTAATTTGGAGCCCAGCCAGATTCTAACACTGGGGATTGATTTTTTTAATTCCCAGCCCCCCATCTAAATTAACTTCGGAAACTCTGCTGGATATGCCATTCTTCATTTAATGTGAAATGTCTCAAACATTAGATGAGTGTAATGAAGAATTACTTAAATTCTTGTAATTGCACTGGCAATTAGGAATAAACTAATTGACTCAATATTAATCAAGAAGAATTGGAAATATATTACTGAGAAACAATCATGCATTAGTTAAAAGGTTAACAGAAAGCAAAAAAGCTGAGTTTATGTATTGCATTCCTTCAGAAATCCAAGATGGTCACTTTAATTTGTAAAAGATTGAGTGGAACTGCTTGCCTGTGCATCTGTTTAAATTTCTCTCTTCTGTGTAGTGTCAGTGCTCTTTTCTATCCTGCTGTATTTGATTGTCAGTAGCAACAAAGTGGTCTCTAGTGCCCAGTCTGGTCTTTGCCTAACTCCTGCTTCAGTTTTGCATCCTCCAAATAGTGAACTTCACTCTCTCCAATGGCAGGAGTAATTTACCAGATTCTGCAACTCAAATGTTTAAGGTGAACAGGGACTGTGCAGGAAGTAGGCACCTCTGTTTTGGTTTGTTCAGGTTTTTAGGTCTGGGGTTTTTTTTCTGGGTTCTAGGAGTGTGTAAGTCTACCAGGCCATGTTAATGTGATTTTATATTCAGGGTATTTCTTGGCTCTAAGAAATTATCCTTAATTAGCTCTTAATGCCTGGTTGGAGGAGAGAAACAATAAATTCAGCTGTCACATACGTCCTACATTGTTTCTTCAATGCTCTGTCTGTCTGAACATACATTTCTAAAGCCTCAGCTTTTGCAAAGAACTCTCCTCTGACAGGGAATGAGCTTGAAGAGATTAGAGCTTTTCTCTTAACTCACTCTCAGTTTTGCTTTTTTGTTTTGTTTTTCTTTTTCTGTGTTTTTTTCTGAGGGTTGTTTTTGTTTCGGTTGTTTTTTTAATAGGATAGCAGCTATGCAGACCTCCTTTCTGTGCTGCCACCCCAGGCCACAAATGTCTTGCTGGAAAACGTTTTTTGTTTTTTGGGTTTTTTTGATAATTTTGGTGTATTTTTAATCTTTAAAAAACATTGCATGGGAAGATGTCAGTTTCCAAGTTATTTTCATCACTGCTGTGTTGTGTTGTTTTCTAGATGCCGCTATTAGCATAGCACCCCTGCTGTGAGGGATGCTTTGCGGGCTGACTCTGTGAGGAGTGCTATGCATCAAGAGCACCAACAGTTCTGCTGCTTGCTAAAATTTTTGGAATATTGGTGCTTTAAACTGCAGTCTCCTTTTTTGTTTGTGGACTGTATCTTCAAAGTGTGAATTTTTATAGGTTTAAGAGATTAACATTTGTCTAGGATTTGTATCTTGTGTTCTAAGTAGGGTTTCCATGGAAATCGAAAGGTTGCTACTATGGTTATTCCTTTGGATATATTTAGTATTTATGTATATAGCTTTTCTAAATTGACTTTAAATACTGCATTATGTTAAACATTTTTAATGATGCAAAAGGAATTGTATTGCTTACAGGTAGAGTGAAAATAGGAATGATTCATCTTCATTACTGGGTGTATAGACATGATGCAGTGCTAAGGCTAGTCCAAACATTTCAGAGTAGTTTTGATAATTTCATCCTAAATAGGGGGAAAGGAAGAAAATATTTTGCTGGATAATGTCCCTAAGTCCAGATGAGATGCTCTTACAAGTCTGTAAATTGAATAGTTGGAGGGGGAAGAGTGATTTCCTACAGTGCCCTTGCTTGTGTTAGTCACTCGTAAGGAAGTCTCAGAGTACTCCTGTAGAGTCTCCCAAATCGCACCATATCTTACGTGTAGAAACAACTTTGCTTTACCTTTTTCCTAATCCTTGGTAGGATTAGATGCTAGGGTTGTGAAGTAAGTAGAAGGTTTGCATTATTTAGGTGGCTCCAGCTTCATAACATCTAAAAGACACCAAAAAGACACTAAGCAATTCTCCGTATTTCTGTATTTTTATTTCAAGTTATTTTTAGAATATATTTCTATATTGTATTATTAAGCTGTTTGTCTGAATTTCTCATTTGAAATGTCATACTATTTTTTTCATGAGTCAATGTATGTGTAAACCATTTTTATACAAAAAAAAATCAATACTTTCCAGACGGTATATTATGCCCGTTATTTAAGGGATATCTATGTAATATGGATGGAATACACAATATGTTGAGGTTGGTTCTGGTGGTTAATATTTTCTTCTTCCCTTTTTTTTTNTGTTTTCATGCAGCCTTTGTTTAAAGAATTTAACTTCCTCAATGCCACTACATTTAAGAATTTTAGAAGAGTTTTGGAAAGGTCAACGGCCAATCTATATTGACTTTTACTAGGATTTCGGTATTTCATTCTCCGTCGTTTGAAAATTCCCATCTGAGTTTCTCCTTGTAGTAAATAGGTTCAATTTTTGCTTTAAATTAACCTTCAATTTGTGTTATTTCTTCTAATATAGTTATTCAGGCATCGAAATTAATATAAAGTTTCTCTGTGTTTGTGCAGAAAGACAAAGGATGTGTGGACACGCACATATAGAGGAACTAATGAAAGAAACTCTGTTGACCTAATCATGTGTTTAGAAGAGATTATGTTTAGCTGCAGAAGAAAGCTGACCTTTAAAGAGGTCCCACTTACAATCAATTATTGATATAATTTCTTACAGCTAGAGAACTTCAGCCTACTTCCTGTAGGTCACCAGTAGCTCTTCATAAGGGTCAGTTTTCAAAGTTGAGAGAGAGAGGGAGAGAATGTTACAAAAATTTGAAGGTAAAATATGTTCAAATAAACAAGCTGCAGAATTAATAGTTCAAATTACCAAATGCCTTGTATCCAAGATTTTAAGAATCAATTAATTGAAATCACAAGCTACCATTAGAAAGAATACTGTGAAGGACACCAACTCCTACCAACTCTAGGTGAGAGTAAAGGGAAAGAAAAAAAAACCCCTTACTTCCTAGAGCACTTATCTGCCTGGCTTTTTCTTCCTGTGTTGAAATAAAAGTTGTTTCACTTCAGTGGTCATACATAAGTGATCAGCACAGTCACACTATGCTGGCATAAATTTTCAAGTGAGGTTTTATAGCATCAGCCAAAGTGGGCCCACTGTTAAAGGTGCAGCTTCAGTTGTCTGAACTAAACTGATGCACTGTGCTTCGGTTGCATTTGAAAACTGCCTCTTGCAGGTGACGTGCTGTGTGCTTAAAGTTTACAGGAATAAATGCATCAGTGAGATGCATCTAGACTACCCTCTCATGCTCTTCGTCTTGAGAGACAGTTGTCTTGCTGTTTGCACATTCTCTGCATGTCTATAATCCTCATGATGGCAAAGAAGTAGAGTTTGAATTGTCTAAAAAGTTATATTAAGAAAGCAGAGGGGTGGAGGAGGTTGGCAGTACAGGTAGTAGTGGTAGGTTGCCTAGGTAAGCAGCAGTTTCATTCTGGTGCTTTTGTGTAAGACATGCAGTTGTCTACACTTCAAGTCAATTGCTTTGGTATAGTCTTGGCACATCACATGTTCCATATTGAGGTGTGCATGGCTTTGCCCTGCGTTTTATCCTTGTAACAGATGATTTAAATCTTTTTTTAACATGGCGAACACTCCTCATTGCCGAGTCTATGATCAGTAGATACTTGTTTAGTTTTAACTTACTGTATATCTGAAATGGGGTCCTTCAGGTAGACGTGGCCTTGAAAAGACATCCCGAGTGCATGCATTACTCAGTTTGCCATAGCAGTGTCAAGGTACCATCAGAGCAGCACATCACTCTAGCCTGCCTTCTTTATTCCAGTTGAGCCTGCTTTCTTGTGGTAGAGTGGCACTCTGTTTTAGAGGCACCCGAGTAGTGCCCACCAGATAATCCTTCTTCCTCTTCTAAGAAACAGAATTCAAGCTCCTTGTCTCTTCTTGGCTCTTTGGACAAAGTGACTGCGCATGTTTTTAACCATTTGCACAAGTCAACTTATATTATGCCTTCCAGTTTGAAGAAGAAATGGCATTGTTTATACATATGCCTGGCGTAACACGGTGACACTGATGAGATTAAATCTCTTTTTGACAGTAGGAAGCTGCTTTAAAGGCCAAGACATTTCATCGTGGAGTCCCTCTAACTGGGTAACTCAGTGCATGGTGCCGTTCTGCCAGCTGGTGGCTGTAGTTCCCTTGCTGCCTGCCAACACTTGCTCTGCTATTGCTCAGGTATTAGCTTTATCTGATCCTGAAATCCACAAGTCTGAGTTGTGGGCCATTCCTCTGAAACTTGTGAGCATTGCACACTCACATGGGTGAGAGCTTGCTGTTAGATCTGAAAAAGCAGTATTTGAATGCCTGCCCGACTGATCTGGCTGGCAGTTCTCATTCCCATTATCCTGTGGGCAGAAAGACCTGTGTCAGTCACATGCAATTGAAGATGGAAGAGTAAAGGGCATTTGCATATCCCAAAATGACATTTCATGTTTGAGGTACTACAGCCATTATAGATCCTTTCACTCGTTTCATTTATAGCCTTGGTGGTTGGCACCGAGAATTTACTGGCCAGAAAATAGGGACAGTTAGTGGCTGCACCTCTGTAGGCTCATGCAAAATTGTAGAATGCATGGAGCCCTTGGCTTGTTCTCTGCAAGGACTGCAAGTATCTCTGCTTCTGCAGGGTGTGTGTACGCTACTCTTTTGGGGGTTTTGTTTTCCTTGTACCAGAAAGATCTCATGTGTTGTCAATGGCATGATCATCAGTTGAAGAGCACAAACATGAGATGCAGAAGACTCGGCTGAGAGTAGATAATTTTTTTTTCTGTCAGGTCCTCTTACAGTGACAGCAGAGTCCTCTGCCAAGACGTAAAAACAAGCTGGGGTCAGCTTCTGACTGGGATATTGCTTTCCCATGTAGCAGAAATACAAGTTTATTCCGCCAACATGTATATATTACAAAGACAGAACCGTAATTCAGCATAGCGAATGTGATACAAGTGACCTTTAGGAACAACTAAAGTTCTTTTAAGGTCCCTTATGCTTACTTTGTTTTGGCATGGTCTAGAAGATAAGAGATGATAATCTGGAAAGAAATGCTGTTAAAGCTGAGGAAAAGGCTTAAGGATGAAGGATGTCTTCAAAGTGAGCTAAAAAACCCAAGAAAACTCAGCTGTTAGTGATATATGTTTCTTTAAAGGCTGTGCATCAGACGTGCCATAATGCTCTCTTCTGTATGTTTTATTTAAAATGTCTGTTTGTCTGATCTCTTGAAGGTGGAATTGATTCAAATAGGTTGGGTCTTACAATAGATATATTTTGGATGTTACCTCCTCATATACTTTTACAGCTATTTAATTTTGACAACTGGACAAACTCGTATCACTGTTTTGTCAAGTGTGTTGAGCTGAAAGAAACTAGTAGACAAACCTCACTATTTTCTCTCTGGAGAAACGTTTCTATTTTTTTTTTAAAACTGGATAAAATGTGTCTGTTTATGGCATCATTACAAATTTTAGAATGATTAAACATCATGACATAAAGCAAATATTGTGTTGACACTTGCAAACATTTGGGCAGTCGGTTTTGGATGTTTGTGTTTAATTTTTGTTTGCTTCATTAGAATATCACTATAGTAAAAAATTGAAATATGTTTAAAATTTCATGATTTACTTTAACAGATTAAAATGTTCCAGGGTTTGTTGAGAGTACATTTTATAGGAAACTTTGAGAAAATCAGAAAGCATGGGATGGAGTGGTATGTGAAGCAGGAAGAAGAAAAAATGTTTCTGTTGGGATGGAAATTGAGTGAAAGATGTTTTCCAGGTGCTTTTCACAATAAATTGAAATCTGAGGTAAATCACTTAAATACAAAATAGTGCTCATAAATATTAATAGAAATCATTGTTCCATTGATCTAACTGTTGATGACAAAGAACTTGCCAGCTTATTGTAACTAGGCAAATACTGTTGCACTAATTTCATTCTGGTTTTACCAGTTGATCAGCAGAAGGCAGCTGCACAGGAGCAGGACAGAGGGGGAAAATTTTTGTGACGAGATCCGTTATGTCAGAGCACAGCATTAGGCAAACCGAGGTTGAGACAGAGCAGGATATAACCATAATGCAGCTTGTTCTGTTCTTATTGCCTAGTTGCAAAGAGGCTTCCCAGGAACTTGCTTGCTTGGAAATGCTTTAGAAGCATTTCATTAGAAGTCTCTTCCTACGTAGTGATTTCACTAAATACGATAAAGAAATGGACATCCTCCATGAAAAACTACTTGCTGAGGGGGCAGCATGCATGTGACGTTTTGAAATTATTATTAGTGTGCAGGAAAGACTTGGGGAGCTTTTAGGTATTAAATGGGCCTGTCCCATCTTATTGTTAGTCCTTTATTCTGTCAGTGGAGTATGATGGTATTGCTTTTCACCCCTTCAAGGGGTTTGCATTAATTTTGTTTTGTAGTAAGTCTTAAACAAAATAGACTGTATTTGGAATTTTATATGAGAGATTGCATAATCATGACTTTTTTTTTTTTTTTTAAATCTAAATCTGCTGAAAAATCTTTCCCTGAAGCTACTGCATCATTATAATTTCAGTGTTTCTGTGTCTTTTTGAGAATTCTTATGCTGGCCTCCAAAACCAGTCAGATCATGGGGCTGGACTTGTCCATAGGTTTTGTCCATCCATGTACCCAGCAAGAATAAGTTGTTGTCCTTTATGACAAACTTTACAGTGTTTTGCCAGAATTGCATATAGCCTCTCAATTTTATATCTCATGCAACATTTGTTTTTCTTAACTGCAAACAGCAGTTACCCAACTGAAAAAATTCCTTGCTTCCATTTATTGCTTTATTAAGCTTTATTGATTTCTTTGAGGCTTACAGGGTAGGATTATGGAGATTAGTCTTCCTCTCTGTCCTAGCAGTATCAGTTCAATCACAAAACCTGGCATGAAGATTCAGCTAGCAGCTTCTTCATACCTTTATCATAAAAATTGAGGTCATGAAATTCTGGTCTTGAGGTGACAGTAGTGTTTGGCAGGGCAGTATGAGGGCATCCTGTGTAATACAGAAATCACCAGAGGACTCGGAAGAGTTGCATAGAAACTGGGGAAGTTATCTCAGCTGAGCAACTTGTCTGTATGTTACCATATTAGTTTACCAAAACTATGGTTGATAGTTTATTGTTTTGGTTTTGGTTTGTTGTTTTTTTTTTGGGTTTTTTTTTAAGCTTTTTACACTGGAAAATAAATGTTTAAATTTAAGTCATTCAGACTTTCCTTTGAACAACAGCTCAATTTGCCTGTGCAGTTAGACATTGAAAGATAAAGGTCAGAAAATTTGAAAGCAGAAGTACCTTTTCATATCTTTGTTTATTTTGTATAAATATGTGTGTGTGTGTGTGTAGTGATGTTTACTGGGTTTGCCATACACATTAATTTCTGTATTGTGCAGACAGCAGGGAGCTGTTCATGCAAAACAATCCCGAATGACTGGCAAATCCACATGAGAATTTTATATATTGATATGCTAAACAAGTATTGTTTTTCTTGCCCTGGAAAGCAACCAGGGCAGAGAAACAGAACTTGTTAGTCAGAGAAACAGAACTTGTTAGTTGTCGAGAACCCAGAACTACTTTTCAGAAATGTTACTCCTTTATGGCAGAGTAATTTATTTTGTCTTGTTCTTGCTTAATTATATTTGTTTTTATTGCAAGAATAACAGAAATTACTTAGGCCTTTCAGTTATGCTTACAGTCATAGAATTATATCTCTGGAGTAAATTATTCCCAGCTTTCCAGAGAGGGGGAAAGGTTGGTGTATTAAATTCATTGCACCTATTTTCTATCATGTGGAGATGTTATTTTTGAAAAAGAAAGAGTAACTAAAAGTTGTAATTGGTGTTGTTGAATTGAAAACTATTTTGTTCTCTTTCCCGACGGAAGTTATGGCTTGCACATGTCACACTACATTTGAACTGTAACAATTTCTGGCAGTGTTCTGTAGCTTTGTAGAAATAAATTAAGCTGTGCTATGCATGTATTTGTCACTAATTTAGCTTCATGTTTGTTCATTTCATAGTGTCAAGCTTATAAGTGCGTATACATGTAATACAACATTTAACAATAAAGTCTTTGGTTTGTGTACATGGCACTCTATAAAACCTGTAAATCCAAACAAACTGTTTTGTTTCCAGGGGTTTAAATCAGGCTTGAAAATTCATTTAAGTCAATAAAAGACATTTATCTGTATACAGTGAGATTTAGAAAACAGTTTAGGCTGCATGTTGCAGTGTTCCTGAAAGGGATTGAAAGGCTTTCCCCATAATGGTGTACATAGGGGGAGGGAGAAGGAAAATTTGCCTGTGAAACTGACCAGCTCTTTTACAGTAAAGTTGAAGCTGTTACACTGAATGATGATACTTACCTTTCTAAAACTCTTCCATTCTATGATTGAACCTAGTCACAGTTTGGCTGGGATTTTCTGTAGCGTCCACAGGTTTAAAGGGGAAAAGTTCACTTGCGCTGAACACTTCAGCTATTGTCCCTAGTCTGTTGCTATAGTTTCTGCTTTTTAATCCCCCCTTGGCCTCAATCCTTCAGCTACATATGCACATTAACTTAATTACCGTGAGTTCCCTCGCTGGAATCCAAGTGTAAACCTGTGCATATTTCAGGGATGTTTTTTTCTTTATCTTCATTTTTTCATCTTCTGCAGGCTGATATTGATGGCTTGCAAATAAAAAGCCTAATTTGAATTATCTATGCTTATAATTTATCCTTCACCAAAGTGATTGTATTCTTAATCTATTCTCTGTCTTGACCATCAGTAACATTTATACCGTATTAATGGTTTCCTGCAGAGACAAGTGTTTGGAGCTTTACTTGCTTGATGGAGCTTTCATAAATTTCTCTATCTAGTATTGGCCTTGGGTGTGCACTGCCGGATCAGAAAGAGAAGCTGCAATAGAAACCTCAGTTTGGTATTTCTGTACAGGAACAAATCTTAGCTTTCTCACTGAGGGCAAGAAAAAGAAATGCTTAGTTCTGTTTGAATAAATGTAAAAACTGGTGGACCTGTAGACAGTAATCCATTGATTCATTAAGGATAAAATCCTATGTGTGTTTAAACATGGAGTGTAAGCTATTGCTACTTTGTCCTTGTTCTGACCTGGACGGCCTGCTCCTCTGATGGCTCAGCCCTCGTACCCTGTCAGCCAGCTGCTGTAGGGTTAAGAGTAACATGGGATGGAGAAAGTGGAGCTTAGGCTCGAGCAAGTCCAGTTGAAAAATACGATTGAACATTTTAGAATTAACCAGAAATCTACTGAATTATTTTAACGATAAGTGATGTGATGTATTTGCGCTGACAAGTATTTTTGAGGAGTTCTCATATTATTGAGGATATCATTGCTGGATTTCAGAAAAGCGTTTTCTTGGGTGTTTTCCACTAGGTAACGTAGCATAAACTTTTGGCAGAACAACTAAATTTCTGTTGCCTTATAAAGCATTAGGAGTGAGAGGATATTGGTAACTTCTTGTCACTTAGTGACTGCATTGACTAGACCAGTATTTCATCTGCTAAACTCAGTCCTACTTGTTCTGTCAGTCAAGGCGAAACATAAAATATTGACTGTTCACAGCAATCCATGGACTTTTTCCTTTCCCTGACTTTCTGCAAAATTGCCAATGTAGTTCACATTTGAAAGCTAATCCTGTTAGATACTTTTCTTTTTAATATTCTGGGGTGCTTGTGTGAGCAGCACGCCTCTGTTGGCCAGGTCTATAGAGTAATGATTTACGTGATTACTTGTTCTGGCTATTTCAGTTACCTAGTGATATGGAAAAGAAAAAAAAGCTAAAAAATGCTATTAAACCAAATATTAAAGTTGCTTTTGGACTTGCTTTTCTTTTCAGGATAAAGTAAAGTCTATATCCTTAGTGGTCTTACGTTTTACTAGTTTATTAATTTTTCAGTGACTGAAGGTATATTGTATGTCTACAATAATTTATAAAATAAAAATGTATTTTACATTAAACATGTAGTGCATTCTTTCAGACTTTCTAACAACTCTTGTAAGTTGGGTAACATATCACCGGTATTCCTTCGTTTAAAATTTGCAAATAGGCAGTTGTAGAAGTGGTTGAGCACATTGCGTGTGTGTTGGTTGTAAATACATTAGTATCATCTTCTGATTTCCTGTCATCACCATCCACATAACTTTGCACACATTTACTTCTTAGAAGTCGCCCATGAATAATGCAAAAGTAATACCTATCCTGGTAACAATGCTTTCTGTCATACTTCGCATAACCATTATTTTTTAAAATTCTGTGGTGGCAGTTTCTGTAAATTATTTTTCTTACTGTTCGTTCTTGGTTTGAATCAGTAAGAGCTTGATGGAAATGAAGTAAATTTACCAGTGCTCTGTGGGGGAGTGTGAAGCGTTAGTTTCTTGCCAGTGAACTGTTAGAAATTTGCAGATGCTATCTTCTAAAGAATTGCTGGATAAATTTTCATTGTATGGAGCAGGTAACCAGAAGTTATAATATCTAAGTTGGGTTACACTTACACTAACCACTGTGAAATTCTTATTAGCAGTCTGAGTGTCTCTAAGATACGCAGAGGCTCAAGTCACTTTGGTGGGCAGAACTGCACAATTGTTCTAGTTAAAGGTGTTGGGATTCTTGGGACGGCAGTAGGAGACATGCAATAGCCTGCCAGTCCTCCATTTAAGGTGCCTGTTTTCATTTTCTTGGAAGACTAATTTGCAAACTACTCTTAATTTTTAATCTGTGAAGTCTCAGTAAGCGTTGTTTGCTAAGTGCCTGAGAGAAAGTCAATAACCTGGTTCAACGGGAGAAAATTTCCCTGGGTGTTGAAATGAAAATGTGCCTGTCTTCTTATGTTCATGTCATTGGAGCGGTCCTTCAGGATCGATACCAAGTTTTTCTGTTCTCATGAGTATCATCTTCAGTTAATACACTTCTGCAGCCATTTGTTTTCTGCAGAGACCACACGAAACTTCAGCAGGGCAGAGTGTTTTCTGCAAAAAATGAAAGGGTACAAAGCAGTTGTTAATGAGATACTTGACAAAAAATATTAACTGTACTGTGTTGATAAAAACCATCTCATAGAGAACGGTGTCACGCAAGAAAAGAGATAAGGCAAGACAGCATCTAATACATTCTTTCTGTAAACTAGTTATTTTAATTTTAATCACTCCTGTTCGAATACAGAGACCTTTGAAATGACATTTGAAGGGTTTTGTGTGAAAGGGAGTGAGTGAAATTGTGAAGTCACATTATGAATCTATTTTATTTGTGTTTTTCTCCGTGTTCTTGTTGAATCACAGGAGGAAGGTCTTTGTTGGTGGTGCTGCAAGAACAGTATTCTACACCTTGCATTTAAAGTATTCTCAGAGAAAAAAAATAATTTTCTTTTAATGTTAATTGTCCTTGATGAATAAATAATTTGACTACGTGTACGTTCTGAGATGAAGTCTGGCTTCAATTCCGACCTCATGGAAAACAAACCATAGGTGGAAACCTGAACGCTTTCTCTTGAAAACTGCAAAGGCAGTGAGTAGAGACTCCATATGAATCAGATTTATTCTTTTGTAATGAGCACTAGATTTCATTTATCCAGTGAGAATTTTAGATGAACTTTAAAGTTGAGCGCGCGCTTCTAAAATCAAGGTGAAAAACCTTAAATTTAATTTACGGGTTTTTTTCACCCTTAAGTATTTTATAAACTAGGGGTTAATAAATAGCACCAGGATGTTGACAGCTACATGAAAATAAAGCTTATGGGAATGGTTTTGCAGTCTTGTTTCCTAGGATTCATTTGGTACTATGCAGTTGCTTTTTGTTACCACTGGGACCTCTTGGCCTCCAAGAATAATAAAATACCTGAGGTTGACACAGTGCTTTTAATTCTATAACCAAACTGACTAACAGCATTTTGGATAACTTCTTTTGAAAGATAGCATGGAAAAACCTTTAACTAGAAACTTCTGGATTTCAGATTAATTTTTCTGCTTGGGAAATTAATTTTTTTGTCACTGCCTTCAGTCATACTAGGGTGATTTGTATTTTAACCTGCATGTCGTCACTTTTTCCCCTGGACTGCTAGCACAGGACAGCAGCAGTTCTCTGAGGGCCTCTCTGCTGTGCTCCAAAACAATGTCTTGGGTTATTCTATTGTTTTATGCCACTGTTAGTCACCAGGTCTGCAAGTCTATCTCCTTTTCCAGGACACGTAGGTTTTTGGAGAGCAATAATAACAGGATGCTGAGAGAAGGAGTTCCAAGAAGTCCTCAGTGGCCTTAATTTAAATTTCCTCCTTCCAAAGCAATTTTTCATGGATGGGCTGTCAAAGCCCTCAGATGTGTCTAGCTGATCAAAAGCTTGAAAGCAGTAGATTTGGAGAGAGCTTTCAAGACCACACAGCTTAGCAATATTAGTTCTTGCCTATTGAGAGCAAGATTAAATGGATACTGACTACAATTGTCGGGATGCAAGGAAAAAAGTTGCACTGTTTAACCCTAGTGATTTCTGAGTGGCATCATCACGTGTATCATTAAAATTCCCAACATTTATAGAACTTCACAGGACAAATTATCATAGGATACCGCCCCAGGATGATGAGCACTTGTGTTGGAAAAGGCCAGTACTCTGAGCGTGTGTGGACTCAGGAGAGCAGGTAAAAAAACTTGCCATTTGAATGCTGCTACTGCAAAATAAGGAAATCTGCACACAGGGGTGCAGAGGTTAGGCATGTAGTGCTAGCTGCTTTACATAAACCTGCTACTGCTGCATATTATCTAATTTATTCTCAAAAAATTATTTTATGAAAACTTTTCCTCTGCCTTGTTGTTTCTGAGGTTGTAGATAGGAATCTTTATCACTTGAAAACAAGCACTAGAAAGAGGTAATACCTCCTCTTTTTTTTTTTTCTTTACATAATAAATGTGTTGAACATTATAAGATGAAGAGCTTTTAATTTTATGAAATTTGGTTGGCTGTCAAAGAGACATTATAACAAGTGGTTTCCAGCCAAATTGCATTTGCTGAGGGGTGATGGATCTCTTGCCAGCACTAAAGAGGCACTCTTCACATTGGATGTCTGCACGCTCGTCGTGGGCAGAATGCAGTTATCTTTCTGAATGTAGACATTAGAAATTCCATAGCAAAAATTGAATTTTTCATATTAGCTGTGTCACTACTTCTAGCAGGTGGTGTTTTAACAAATAGAGGAACAGAGCTGGTGAAGCTGGGTGGCATTGTTCTTGCTCTGATGGCTTGCTTTCGTGACTGTCTTATACTATTGTAATATTTTTTCCTGTGCACTGGAGTGTTTTTTTTGTTTTTAATTAAGAGAGGGAAGAAAAGAAAATCTGGGTAATACATCATATGTCTGCATCACTCAGGGGCTACTCTTCCATATTTCACTATAGTTTCATCCATTGTAGTGATGAATGCAGCATTAAAATGTAATCAAATAGCTATTTTTTGTGTACCTATAAAAGTTAGAAAAATATGTAGGCAGCTTTCCAGAGAAAGTGAGTCTTGGAGNTATATTTTTATAATATATATATACCATTAGGGAGCAATTTTTTTTCTGCATATTATCTGTTAAGTTTTTTTAATCTATAGATAAACCCAAGTCAGATTTGAATGTTTCAAGATGATGAAAAGAAGGGCTTCATTTGCAGCTGTTGCTAGCAACAAGAGAAAGATAATATGCATTTCTGTTTGTATCTTGAGCATTTTATGAGGAAGTTCTGAAAATTATTTTTGTGAATGCAAATAAGTTATGAAGTGACTAAGTGATTTTGAGATCTCTATGGAAATGATGCAATCCAAAAGAAAAATAGAACTGAGAACTCTTAGTGTAATCATCATAGGTGCAGAACAGAAAGCCTGTTAGATGCTAATGAAATGCCAAATAAAAATGAGAGAATAATAATACTAATAATCCTGCGGTTGGAACTAAGGTTAAAGTTGCCCATTATGGAGCTGGAGATTCTTTAGGCATAAAATGTATTTGTTGTTCTGGTGAACTTTTCTGTAGTTAATGGTGTTAAAAATAAATCTAGTTTATATTATTTTCTGTAGATCTGTGCAATATTGCAATAAAGGGGGATCGTCTGAGTTTTACAGTAGCATTTGGTGGCTGAACCAAACTATGAAAGGGACTGGGGAATGCTGGAGGCATTGTGAGAAATTCAGTAATATGTTCATAGTTCTTAGCTNCTCTTTTTTTTTTTTCTTTACATAATAAATGTGTTGAACATTATAAGATGAAGAGCTTTTAATTTTATGAAATTTGGTTGGCTGTCAAAGAGACATTATAACAAGTGGTTTCCAGCCAAATTGCATTTGCTGAGGGGTGATGGATCTCTTGCCAGCACTAAAGAGGCACTCTTCACATTGGATGTCTGCACGCTCGTCGTGGGCAGAATGCAGTTATCTTTCTGAATGTAGACATTAGAAATTCCATAGCAAAAATTGAATTTTTCATATTAGCTGTGTCACTACTTCTAGCAGGTGGTGTTTTAACAAATAGAGGAACAGAGCTGGTGAAGCTGGGTGGCATTGTTCTTGCTCTGATGGCTTGCTTTCGTGACTGTCTTATACTATTGTAATATTTTTTCCTGTGCACTGGAGTGTTTTTTTTGTTTTTAATTAAGAGAGGGAAGAAAAGAAAATCTGGGTAATACATCATATGTCTGCATCACTCAGGGGCTACTCTTCCATATTTCACTATAGTTTCATCCATTGTAGTGATGAATGCAGCATTAAAATGTAATCAAATAGCTATTTTTTGTGTACCTATAAAAGTTAGAAAAATATGTAGGCAGCTTTCCAGAGAAAGTGAGTCTTGGAGACTTTTTTAGGACCATGTGTACAAACAGAACAAAAGGAAGGTGGTTTAAGTGCTGGGAGTGTTAATTCTAAGGTGAATATCTGTAACATTTCTTTTAGAACTTTGACCCTAACAATTCAGAGAGACAGCATCTAGGGTATTACCTGTAGAGTAGCTGCCAACAGTGGTGTATCATCTGGATTCTGTTGAATATTATGGAAAAAATTTCAGTGTTTTCAGGTATAGAAACATTTAGGAGGCAAGCTATATTAAAACATAAGTTCACAGCTGTTCTGAAGAAAAATAATTGTTTAAGCAATAGATGTTTTGACTCAAAACCTTTATTGTGGAATAACATATATTATTATACATNTGCAAATAAGTTATGAAGTGACTAAGTGATTTTGAGATCTCTATGGAAATGATGCAATCCAAAAGAAAAATAGAACTGAGAACTCTTAGTGTAATCATCATAGGTGCAGAACAGAAAGCCTGTTAGATGCTAATGAAATGCCAAATAAAAATGAGAGAATAATAATACTAATAATCCTGCGGTTGGAACTAAGGTTAAAGTTGCCCATTATGGAGCTGGAGATTCTTTAGGCATAAAATGTATTTGTTGTTCTGGTGAACTTTTCTGTAGTTAATGGTGTTAAAAATAAATCTAGTTTATATTATTTTCTGTAGATCTGTGCAATATTGCAATAAAGGGGGATCGTCTGAGTTTTACAGTAGCATTTGGTGGCTGAACCAAACTATGAAAGGGACTGGGGAATGCTGGAGGCATTGTGAGAAATTCAGTAATATGTTCATAGTTCTTAGCTCAGCATTTAAAAGGATTACAATAGTAAATGGCTTAATAAATGTTAATTTCACAGTTCCTCAATATCCTGAATTATATATTTAATTCAGTGAAATTAATGTAAAGTTTAATTAGCTTACGTGCAGAATCGCCTTTTTTCCAGAGTGTGTGGGAGTCTACCTACTGTGTGTGTAAGTATGCACATACTCAATGAAATAAAACCACTTATTTTGCTCATTGTATCATGGTGTCCATCTCCAGCCAAAATGAGTTCATTTGCAATTGAAGATTTGGTGGATTGCCAAATTATGCCTGTCACCATACAAAATTTCCAGGGCAGGAATCAGAAAATAGAGGGAAATCATAACCATGCGGTGCTAGGTCTTGGTATTGGTTGTCAATTACTCTTGAAAATCTTAAGTTCGTTATAAAATGATGAGTAACTTGTTATTGCTTCTGCTGGCAACAGAAGCAATTTTATTAGAGAGAGATGCACCAGGAGACTGAGAGCAGGAAAAGCTATATTGGGATTCTCTTTAAAGGTTTTGATTGGCTTTAAATACTGTTGTGGCCAGCTGTTATATTTGAAAATGTAATATGCGAAGCCCATGAGTCAGTTTTCCTTAAGTCAGAGTGGCTTGTATGTAACTATATGATTGGCTGATGAGAGCGAACAAATCCTTTTTTACAGCCCTCCTCAATAACTGGCTAATGATAACCTATCTCAGAAGTGATGTTGTTACGTGATTAGTGTAACTGAAAAGCTTATTTGGAAAAACTGAAATGCTCTTTCTTCCAGGAAGAAAGTGTATTAATTGAATAGGTAAGAAAACCTGCAGAAGAAGAGGTGGATTTCAAGTTTCTGAGATGAAAACTGCAATTTCACAATTTGAGATAGAATTGGGGGATTGAAGGTTGCATAAATCTGAAACAGCACTGAAAGACTTGTATGAAACACTAAGGAATTTGTGTGTGTGTGTGCACATGTGTATGTGTGTCAAGCAAAGGAGAAGCTCACCTGCATGGAGACCAGTAAATTCAAAGACAGCTGTAGAAAAGGATGAGGAGAGAAACCCGTCTCCTAAAATCACGTTTAAACCTGGTAGTGAGATAGTACGGCTGCGTAATTAGGGGAAAACATCGTTACTTTGTTATTGCCTGACAAACTAGCTGCTCTTGGGTTTGAATGCATGAATACCTGGTCACATGAGTGTCCACTCTATCTTTAGGTGGAAATTTTAATACTGGGTAGTTCAGATGGTGTTATAATTTAAAAATAACCTACTAATTAGATGATCAAACTAAACTGGAAAAGTAAAATTCATTTTCACGGCTATCTTTGCTGGACTCCTTCTAGTGAGATAACTGGTCTGAATTCCCAGGGTCTTTTATTTAAGGGAAGACCAGGCTGCCTTTTACTGTTTGTCTAGGTGGACGAACTGCATGCTAAGAAAGACCCCCTTGTCTCTCCTCTTCCACACATCCCCACCCCCACCTGCTTCCTGTAGTTGACATGGGATGCTGAGATTTCAGTCTATGGATTTACCTCGAAACTAGATTACTGATGGCCCAGAAAAATTCTCTGCTGTCCCTATGGACTAACCTAACCCAGATGCCTGTAGGGTCAGTATAGCATATTCTCTTGGAGAATGCAGGCAAGCCCTTGTTTAATGGTACATGAGTAGTTCCCTCTGGACCTTTTAGTCTTTTAGAGTACCCTCACATTTGCACCATGCGTAGTTGTTGCTTTTTTTGCTAAGCAGTAGCTTGCTCTGGAAGGTGGACATTCTGCCTGGGTTTTCCTGGTCTTTTTGGAGCAGCAGCAAGAGATATATGACAAAATGGTTTCATTATCATGTTTTTTTTTTTTTTTTTCCCAACATTTTCTGGCGTTTATTTAAATTTAATAAATCAATCTGTTTCGTGTTGCACTGCAGGATGGGCGCAGCAGACAACATTTACAAAGGCCGAAGCACTTTTATGGAAGAACTGACGGATACTGCTGAGATAATAAGAAAAGCAACTTCAAGATCACTAGTAATTCTGGATGAACTGGGAAGAGGAACTAGCACACATGATGGAATTGCTATTGCTTATGCTACACTTGAACATTTTATTAGAGATGTAAGTGTTCAATCTGACACGTGCTTGTGAGTGCTTTTTCAGTCTGTGCTGTGGTGGGCTGACTTTGACATGGTGTGTATTGCCTTGTAGAAACGTGGCATGTCTAAACTCAAAGGAGTCGCTCTGAGGTAGATACGAGTGGGTAAAGGATCCCAGTGCTATGCTGGTGCGTTTAAAAAAATATCTAAAGCCAAACTTACTTACATATCTATTTCATTGTTATAGGTGGAGTCTCTGACACTGTTTGTCACTCACTATCCCTCAGTTTGTGAGCTAGAGAAGGTGTATCCAGAAAAAGTTGGTAATTACCACATGGCTTTCTTGGTGAATGAAGAGGAAAGTGCTGAACAAAAAGGTACAGTATAAAGCTGTCTGAGATTCTGGCACTATAGGTATGGGCAGGAATTGTAAAACTGTTGCAGTAACTTAAACCTCAAGATTAAAGTGATACATCCAAAATCACTAGAATATCAGCCTCTTTTGGGAGGGGCTTGAAAAATGAACAGCCATTTCTCTTTCACAATTAAAATAAGGATGGCTGAGCTGGATCAGATAAAAGAACCACCCAGCCCAGTATCCAGTTTCTCACAGCAGCCAAATACAAAGGATTAGGGAGGAGGGATTAGGGATCAAACATATGGCAACTCTTTCTCTAAAAGATCTTGCTGTCTGCAAACGTTTTCAGTTTAGGGGTCTTCAAGAGCTAGATATATTTTCTGGTTTTTATAATCATCAATAGATTTCTTTTCATCAAGATTGTTTAGTTTCCTTGTGTATCCATGTATACTTTTAGCATCTTTATCCTGTTTGTGTGAAGCAGTTCCAAAATTTAATACTGCATTGTGTGAAGAACCACCTCCTCTCATTTCTTTTGAAACAACATGTAGCTTCACTTGATGGTCCCAATTCTTGAATTAGAAGAGGCAGAGGAGTGATCTCTGTTCATCCTCTCTATACCGTGCCTAATTTTGTAGATTGCTTATTATAATCCCATTCAGTTCTGTTCTTACCAGGCAGAAGAGTTACAGCATTTCTCCTTGTCACTGTTGCTCTGAATTAGTATTTTCAGTAAAGTTTGTCAGCTTACTGCCTAGCTCTTTTCTTGTTGGATTACTTTGAGCAGCTCTGTCTAACTGCAGTGGTCATCACCCTTCAGGATGAGAACTGATCTTTCTTGTCAGTTTCCTGTCTTTTAGCCAATTAGTTACAAAAGCAGAGGCCTTCCCTTTAGATTATGGCTGCTTCATTTTCAGAATAGCATTTGATGCAGGACTCTTGTCAAAAGCCTTTTGAAAATCCGCATAGGGTTTTATCCACTGTATTTGTCTTACTCAGATGGGTTCCAAACTTACAGCAGATTTGTGATGTAGGATTTTCCTCTGTACAAGCTGCTTTGATTTTTTTCTTTCTTCTTGATGAATTGGATTTAATCAGGTGCTTGACCATTCTGCTCTTATTCTATTTTTCCTCTGTGCCTACTAATGGCCTGTTCCCTGAATCATTCCTGGAATCTTTTTTTTGAGAATTGATATGATATTTGTCATTAACCTTCTCCCTAACCCATTCTTAATGTTGTATTATCTGCTTAAATTGTAAATTGATTTGGACAGGGTGCTTTAGTATTTGCCACTAAATAATGTGCTAAAATATATAATCTGTCACTTTTCAACTGTTTTTTAGAGAGTTAGTTTAAAAATTCAGGGTTTTGCTGAAGGAGACTTCAGCTTTTTTATTGTATTTAATATTAGGAGCAGGGATCCCTGAAATAGGTATCAGCTTTGATCACAAGTAGTTCAGAGTAACGTTGTGTTTAGGTGAGTGCTATCTATCCACACTAATCTTCCCAAGGCTTTTGACACTGTTTTTCATAACATCCTCATTAGGAAACTGAGGAAGTGTGGGCCAGATGAGGAAGCAGTGAGGTGGACTGACAGCTGGCTGTGTGACAGGACTCAGAGGGTTGTAATTAAAGGAGCAGGGTCAAGTGAGAGGCCTGTAACTCGTGGTGTCCCCCAAGGGTCAATACCTGATACAGTCTTGTTTAACATATTCATCAGTGACCTAGGTGAGGGGACCAAGTGTATCCTCAGCAAGTTTACTGATGATACCAAAGTAGGAGGGCTGGCTGACACTCCAGAGTGCTGTGCTGCCATCCAGCATGACCTGGACAGGCTGGAGAGCTGGGCAGAGAAGTGATTAACTTTGGGTTAATCTCACTTCATTGTGTCTCACTGTGCAGGTATTTGTGTACAAAGTGAAATACTGTGCTCTATTTGCAGTGCTTTACTTGAGCAAGGACCACACTAATGCAGTAAGGAGCTGTATTAAATGACCTGATCTTCTGTGCAAGTTCCCGTTCTTAATAGCTTCCACATAGGAAAAGAAAACTTTGCTAATCCTTTAATTAAATTTGCAAACTAAAGCTGTGTGAGCCTTTGACACTCGTTTCTCTGGGAAGTAATTAAATCTTAAAAGTAAGCTCAAGCCCGTGGCCAATGATACGCTCAGTCTGACACTGTGTTATGTCCAACAAGCCGGCAGGGGCTGAGAAACTGTGGGATTCCTTCCCTCTCTGTCCCTAGCCCTAGGAGAAAAATCCCCACCTGTTTCCCAAGTGATGTGACACCTGGAGCCAGCATGGATGCAGCTGCATGCATGCTACTAGGATTTTATCTATTCACATGGAGTTTCATGCAGGAGTGTGTGGCTGAGACCCCAGAGGGCTGTGCCACCATCCAGCGTGACCTGGACAGGCTGGAGAGCTGGGCAGAGAAGAACCTCATGAGGTTCNGAAGAGAAGGCTGAGGGGAGACCTAATCAATGTTTACAAATATCTGAGGGGTGGGTTGAAGAAGGATGGAGCTGGATTCTTTTCAGTGGTTCCATGATTCCGTGATCCTAACCTTTGGTTTTTTGTAAGCATTTTCTATGACTCCTACCTTCCTGGTAGGCAGCAAACTTTTTGTTGTGCTGTACTTAAGGACTTCCTGACTCTGGTATTACTGACACTTATATTATTCTGTCATTGCTTACCAGTTGTGAGATGGAATATCCCAGTTACAGCATAACCAGTTGGTTTGATATGTAAAGCTTCTGTGTTTCACACACACACACACACACACACACACGCAAGTCTGCTTAATAAGACGTCAGGTAAAAGTATATTTAAAAGTTTTTTCAGTGTCACAATGGGGCAGGAAAATGTGTGGTCTCAAGGAAATATTTTTCTTTTGTATTTCTTCAATGGAATAAATCGTACAGGAAGTATGAATGATAATGAGACCACAGTCCTTGCCATTGCAGTCTTTGGTCTGCTATGTTTTATTACCATCATAGAGGAAGTTTTGATTTTGGTTTTATTTTTTTAGGATCTGAAGATGAAGAGAATCCTGAATTCATCACTTTTCTTTACCAAATAACTAAAGGAGTCTCTGCAAGGAGTTATGGGCTAAATGTTGCCAAACTGGCAGACATCCCTGAAGAAGTCTTGAAGAAGGCAGCTCACAAATCAAAGGAGTTGGAGACAACAGTGAATATGAAAAGGTCAGAAAAATTGTGGGTTTTTTCTTTTTTCCCCTCGCTAATGAAACTTCAGCATTTCACACAATGTGCAATAAAAACAACAGCTGGAGCTACTTCAGATATTCTCCTACCCTTCAGGGAAGAGACAGTGAAACAAAACTTTGAAAAGATTTTTTAGGAAATTGTACTATGCATTTCAATCAAAGCTTTAGATTTTATAGTTTGCCATTCCGTCAAAGGTTAATTGCGGCCCTCTGAAACAAGATTGGAAAAGACTAGATGCACATTGAGCGAACATTAGGAACAAGGTAGTTCTTATTTTCTTATGGCGAATGCTAGCAAATTTACTCTTTCAGGTAAGAATAAATTTCACTGTATTCAGGAAGACAAATTTGAAATATAACAATCTTGTAATATGTACTTTTGTTCTCACCAGTCATAATGAAAATACCGATAGATTTAATTTAGAAATTATGTTATTCAGTTTGGAACTTGAAATTGCATTTGCATACCATAGTGTAGAAGGGAATGAAGATATTCTTCTTCTGGCTTAACTTAAAAATAAACACTTATATTTTGATTGTCCCCCAAACACACAAAATTTTACAGAAAGCCTGGGGTTTTTAATATTTTTCTGATAACCAATTTTCATTTACGGGCATATGTCCATTATATATTAGACTAGTTACGAAAATTCCTGTGTCTGTCAAGTAGCACCATCTTGATATAACCTGTAATATTATGGCACAGTTTAGATATAATTATGTGCTAATACCAGTATTCATTCCCACTGAATTTTTTAGTGTTGTTATTTTCAGTGGCAGTCCTATCAGCAGAATTCAGATAGCCCTCTAGGAATATAATAAATCAAGATCTTCGTTGCCCAGTGAGCATAACTAATCCTTACAGAATAATTTCATGTTAGAAAATTTTAAGTAGTAATTTGTAGGTGCAAGCAGTTGTTTTGAAACTTAGCAGAGCTTAGCACTTAACACCTGTTATTATTCCCTTTTGAAAAAGCAAAATAAAAACATGCTATTGAAGATGCATGACAGTTTATGGGAAAAATAATGTGGTGGATTATGTTGATTTGAAATAGTCCATGATTGACAAAAGTAATAACAACAAATTACTAGCAATGTCTTAACTCTGCTGTTACAAGATGTGCATGATCCTAAAATCGAGAGAAAATTGTTATTCTGAAAGGTGAGAGTATGAGCTGGAAGGCCAGAGACACCGTGTAATAAAATTGATGCGTGGAATAACCCAAAGGAACATTTATCTCCCTTTGTTCTGTGAAAATCATGCTAGCATATTATGTGGACAGGGCACAGATTAGAGGTCTAGCATTTCTCTGTTGCTAAAAAGAGAGTTAATTGCCTGCAAAACCTATGAGCAGTAAAAATAGTATATGGTGATGTTGTTAGAAGACTGATTTACAGTGCTATGGAGGGGTAAAGCGAGGGCTGACTGGGCAATCTTAATTATGGGACTTAATTGTGTCCCACTTATCAGCTTTGGAATATGTAAGGTACCATCTGTACTCGAGCTTTTGGTATGCAATTTGCTTGTATTCATAAAGTGAAAAAGAACAAACAACATAAAGCTGTGACAAGTCCTTTATCTTGACATGTCACTAAGGCTGGGAGCCCCAGAAGGTCATATTTCACTGCAGGCTGCTGCCCCCTGAGCTGCACCAGCACCTGCCTGGGAGGGAGTAGCTGGAGCAGGCTCCCCAGGCCCATCTCCTGCATGCTGCTGCTGGAGGGGGTGCTCCCTCACCTCTTCTTGGCTGTGTTTATTGCATGGCCACAAAGCAGGCCAGGTCAGGAGTCTAATCCAGTTATAACCACGCAGGTTCAGTTTCCTGGTGAATAGGCATTACTGCCTGGAGAAGGAGGAAGCCCTTGCTTCTGTCAGCAGTCAGTACAGGCATCCTTGAGACTGCAGCCCGGCCTGCCAGAGCAGCCTGCCCCATCAGAACTGTGACTCTGTTGTCTCCCCCTTTCATGGGAGACAGTGCTGTGGAGGGGGATCAGGGACAAGGAACATCTGGCACACAGCAGCTGCTGATTCATCAGATTTGGCCTGTACCAGGTTATTCCTTCATTGTAAAACTCTTGCATACGGTTTGGAGGGACCATTGTGCATCTGTATGAACCTAGAGCTCAAGTCAGTGAAAAGTAATTAAAAAAACCAAACCAGCAAATGCATCTGATGATTTCACAGTGCATAAATTACTGCATTACATAATTCTTAATTTTTCCAGTTCTCCTATGTAGGCCATTACAGAAATGTTTTCTTTTGTGTATTCCTGTTTAATTTGACTTACTGCCATGATATGGTCTAAATGTCACAGTACTGTCCTGTACCTTCTCCCCAAAAGAGACTTTAACAATTTTAAAAATGGGCACGGTAGATCTGTGGTAGGAAATAAAAGATTATCACGATCTGGGGAATCAAACTCAGACCTGTTCATAGCAGTATACTTGTGCTGTCACCGTACCCGCAGCCCAGCTGCCTTGTCTTATTTTTTTAAATCACTTTCATAATATTTAAGAAAATCCACTGGGTAATTCCATCCAGCCTTGACATCTTTGTGTTAAGGAATGTGTATTAACCCATTTCAGATGGGTTGCTGGTATTTGTCACAGCTCTTAGGAGTCCTTCTTAAATCAAAAAATATTAAAAAGAAAATGGGAAGGATGTGTGTACTTACCTATTTTGAAAATGTGTTGTTTCTTTATGTTTCTACCAGAGCAAATTTCTGTGAACTGAATGCTGAAAATTAAATGGTGCAAAATACAATAATATTTATTTCCTTTAGTGGTTCATCTTTGCTCAGTATTGTATTTCATCTTGTCAATGCTTCTGGTAATGGTACTGTAAGTTAGTTATAAAATTAAATTGTTGACTGTCCTAGAGCTGGAGTACTTATATTGGAAAATGTTAACTGGTTGTTTAAAGATCACATAACATTTTGGGCTATGCAAACTGCTATTTTTGTCTACGTATAAAATTTTGCAGATGACTGTAGGGCTTTTACAGTTTGATGTCTTTAATTTAAAAATGTGTACATATTTTGATTGACTTTTTTTTTTTTCCCCCACCCCCTCCAGAAAAAAGCTGAAGTCCTTTGCTCAAGTATGGAAGATAAATGATTCTCAGGCACTGCGAAAATGGAAAAGTGTGTGTGAGCTTGAAGATGAAAGAAAAGACAGCTTTTAATCCTTCAATCATGCTTAAAGATGGAGAGTATTGGGGATACAAAATATAGATCTAGAGAATAATAGATTCTATCAGGGTGTAGTTCTAGGTGTGTTAAGCCAACTTTTCTGCCTTTTGAGACGTAAGAGATGCTGCATTGTGATATGGTGCCCCATGTCCACTTCCTGATTGCATGTCACTCTCTCGCTCTGTGTTCCTTCCTTGAAGTGGTTTCTACTCTTTTCCTTAATTGCAAAAGGTCTACTGGCACTGGATTTAGTTTATAATCTGTTTAAAAAACCCATGAAAAATTATGTTGGTAAATTATTAGGTAACACTTTTATAAATAAAATAATGTCTTTTAACTTTATTGTACCTCATTTTCTAAAGAAATTTTCCTCTGCATTGGGAAAATGTAACTGTGTCCTAACTGACGTTGTGCTGCTGTGTAGCTGGCAAGAATGATGCCATAAAGAGGCTGGGTTTTGTCCTACTATTAATACATTTAAAATTCATTAGGTTTGTAGAGAACCCCATAACTTCGATGAGCATTATGAGTTTCAGCAAGTGTGTGTTATATGATACGAGCAATTTGTTTCTACTCATGACGTTCATGATGGTGTAACCAGCAGTTTTCAAAACAGTAGCACAAAACATGTATTGGCTGTGTTTTGTTTTCCCTCTTCTTCATCCTCATGCATGCCTGCTGCTTTTTCACCTTCAGCTTTTCTCCTAATCTTGGTCTTCTCTGGCAACGGTCTGAAGAAAGACTTACTCTAAATAATGTTGGACTATCGTGAGATGAGGTGAAAGAGGCAATTCAAACTATGCAACTGGCATGTCCAGTGCTCTGTCAAGTGCAGAGTAAAACTGTTTTAAAATTTTTTTATTTGCAGTTATCAAGTCCATATTTCAAATGGGAACGTGATATCCAAACTAGTTTTCCTTTGTAAACATAACGAGGTGATATACCTTGCTGTAAAAATGGAAAATGGTGTTCATGTGCTTCAATCTTGGGAAATAGTTTGTGGTATTTAAAAAACCCCACATTTTATTAAGTGGGAAGAAGTGAAATAAAGTATAATCTTGATTTTGCTTTAAGAAAAAGAATAAAATGAGGTTTTGTTATCTTTGAGACAGCTGAACTGTTCAGTTTTTTTCAGTAAATAAGGGAATTTTTTGCAAAATAATGCATGTCAGATGAATATGAAATATTTTTATTGCAGGTGATTGAATAAGCCTTTTCATTATAAAGAACTTTGTACAAAAAAAGGGTGTAATTTTTGTAGCTGTGATAAACAATTGCTAACCTTCACTGAAGAGTCGTTTCCAGGTTCTTTAGATGACAAAGCGCCATTTGAACAAATAGTTTGTCCTCTGCTCAAATAGCAGCAATCAATACAAGCATCTCCTTCCAGAGTGTGCAGTGTTAATCTAAACTGGAAGAGCTGGAGAAGAAAGCTGGTCTTTCGGGGTGTGTTTCTCTCTGCTACACGCTGTGCAGCACAGTGGATGTGATACTCCATAGTGACGCAGGTAGATGCAATGCAGGTAGATGCCTTGGCTCTAAGGACCTCTGGCCATAGTCTTCAAAGAGAATAAATGAGCCATGGCTAAATTCCCACAGGTGTTAAATGTGCTTTTAGTGAGACTCTCTTTGCCCTCAAGGGAGCATTTGGACGGAGAAGAAAAAAACACCTGGATACAGTCTGAAAAAAATGAAGAAATACAATTAAGAATGGGGAAATGAACATGGCATTACTGGGCTGCTCATTCTATTAAGTGCAAAGCAATTACAGCAGGCTTTTCTCTTAGTGTCTGTGTTCATGTTGGAAATAACTTCTGATTTTAACCCTGCTCAGTCCAACCATGGAGGTTAGCTTCCTATCCTGATGAGGTTTCTGCTGGATATGTAAGCTATTAAAGCTAGTGTTTTATTCACTGCGGATTATTGCAATTCCTAGCAGAAATGCAGAGTTTGGACCATTTGAGAACACAGTACAAGGAGATGCATGGTATTATGAGATGTGATGTTGGTGAGGCACTGGAACAGGTTGCCCAGAGAAGTTGTTGATGTCCCATCCCTGGAAGTGTTTAAGGCCAGGCTGGATGGGGCTTGGAGCAACCTGCTCTAGGGAGAGGTGTCCCTGCCCAGGGCAGGGGGTTTGGAACTTGATCTTTAAGGTCCCTTCCAACTCTGACCACTCTAAGATTCTATGATTCTATGTGTTTACGGCTGCTTTTAGGATATATTTGCAATGAATCCACAGTGCAGATTCATCTAGACCTTCTTCTGCTGACACAGAGCAGGGTGAGCACCACGTGAGGGTGATTGCTCTGGGACCTGACAAGTTCAGAGCTCACTTGGGTACGTTTGCAGAGTGTGAGATTAGACAGAGTCTAGACAGGCAGCCAGATAGATATTCCTTGGCCTTTGGTAACAGAGAGTGCAAGAGGGATATAAAGAAACAAAGGCTTGCTGGAAAACATTACATTTATAGGGGGTTGGGTTTTTTTTCCCATTTCTTTTGCTGTGGTGGTAAGTTGGGATTTCTGTGTCTGCCGTAGCAGGAGTCTTTCCAAGAGATGGAGAGGCTGTTTTTTTTGTTTGTTTTTGTTTTTCTCTTTCCTCCCTCTTCTTTTCATTGAAATGTCAGTACACTAAGCTTCATCTTCAAGACAATTTGGTAGTGATACGATCTTGGAGATGTGCCCTATTTTTAAACCAGAGTAATAAAATGTTGTCTGTGTGCTGAGCCAGCAAGTTTGATGCTGCAAACTGAACTGGTGGCTGTCAGGTTAAAGAAGAGGGGACACACACTTAGATGATCTTTGGTTATAGTGGGAATTCATGCTGGTCTTGAGTTTGCCTTCAAGAAAGGAATGTCTAAAGATTAATATTTTGGAAACATGAGTAAAGCATTGGCTCATACTGCCCGTAACAGCACGTTATTCACATTGTTGAAGTTTAATATTAATGTGAAAAATACAGTTTTGTGTTATGCATAAAGGTACAGTCTCCGTGAAAGACTTTTGCACTTTATGGCTTTTATGATTTTATTTATTTATTTTTAAAGATGGTATTTATTGCTTCCTTAAGCTTTTTCATTGCTCTCTCGTCCTTGCTCCTGACATAAAAATCCTAATGCCTTTGTGCATCTTGTCTTGAATGCCTTGGCCTTAGAAATCTCAGTGCCACAGGTTAGCAACAAAAACTGGTGGACTGTTTTGATGGAAGAAGAGGAGGAGAGAGAGGGCTGTGTACGCTGTCACTGCCTCTTTGTCTGTGCTTATGTAAGAACGTCATTATGGAACGCAAAGTAAAATGCATTACCAGTAGCAAGTACCTTTCCTACTGGCATACATCATCTTTCAATGAAGTAACTCTCCAGAGGGCTTTTATTTTTCTCTTTTGTTCATTGTATTGCACAGTTCTCCAGAAGTATTTATAGAAATGACATGAGTTTACCTACCGCCTAAGTTTACAAAGCCTATAAATGAATTTAAAGGTGACTGAAATGGCAGCTGAGTCAGGCATTGCAGTAAGTCTGTTCATTTATTTATTGAAAACTATAGGGAAGTAAATCATCCAAATGTTTGTATTATATATAAAATTTAGTGAGAATTTAATCCAATTACTTAAACTTCTCAGTAGTTCTGATACATATATATGCACATTTCATGGGGAAATAGAGGTTTGGTAGATTTCACTGCACTGAGAGAAGTAAGACTCTGTTTTGCCATCTGGATCACACTTCATAATTGTTATCCAAGGGCCTCCTCCTCCTGTCCCTCCTCAGGTGGTCACTGCAGTCTCCTCCAAAATCCCAGCACCAGAACTGTGAGTCTTGGACACCAACCTCAGCAGTCAGTCTGAGCTGCCTATCTCTTTTCCCCACTTTCAGGTTTTAGAGCATACGAATGGAGTGGATGGTTCTCACCACCTTTCAGTTGTTCTTAAACACAAAAGCCGTACCAAGCTGAAATTTACCGTCTTAGGATAACTTTCCCATCTGTTTTTAAAGCTTTCCTTCATCTCCCTGCAAAATCTCTGGCAATCGAATCCAGATCATACATTTGTTAAATCCCAGTTCAGTTCCGGGGGACAAATTAGCAGTCTGGTGATGTGAATCAGGAATTTTAGAAAACCATATGGCCAGAGCCCAAGAAGGGATTTACAGCTGAACAAGGATGAACTTGGGATTGAACGTCCAGCTGGTAGGGGAAATGGGATTCAGTTCTGAGACCACTTACTTGGGTCTTTGACCTGCATCAGTCCAGTGCTGCTACAGAATGATAGAATCAAAGAATGGTTTGTGTTGGAAGGGACCTTCAAGATCATCGAGTTCCAACCCCCNTAACATTTTGACTGTCTTCCAAGGGCTTGCTTGTAAGCAGCTGTACCTAATAATGATAATGAAAAATACTTATGATTTTCATGGAGTTTTAGCTTTGGGGTTTTTTTTTTTTTT
>VXBW01004423.1:131065-143017 GCA_013400375.1 Thinocorus orbignyianus
AGCCTGTGAGGGCTTGGAGCAAGTGCTGTGTCCCACTGCAGGCACCCTGTCCAGAGAGACACAGACCTGGAAGGGGACATGGGGACGATGAGTTATCCAGAAATGGGAGCAAGGAAAGGCTGAGCAGTGGTTTAACCTGGAGAAAGAAAGCCGTGGTCGACAGTCTTCTGAAAGGTGGAAGGCAGCTACAAATGAGGACCAACCCATTCTCCATGTCCCACAAGGAGGGACAGAGGCTTAACCTGCCAGGAAGGAAGATTCAAGTTATGCTTGAAGGGAAAACTCCTAAAGGTAAGGTTGGCTGATGACTTGAACAGGTGGTGTGGAGCATCTGGGGAAAAAACCCAAAGTCTTGGAGACCTCTGAAAGTGGGGAGGTAAACATCAGCCAGAGATGGTGCTGGCTTTGCTGAGTCTGCCTAGGGAAGGGAGGGGATTGGCTTTTTAAGTCTTCCCAAGCTCTGTGAGTCCTAGAAAGTGTGTACATGTGGGGTTTTATACACCCATGAATTAATAATATATTTCTATGTCAAGCACTACTAGCTCTGTTTTTTGCAATTACTGTAACAAGCCCTGTGATTTCAGCAGTCAGGGAAGACTGGTTTTCTGTGAAAACCTTTTCCAAAGGCTAGAGAGAATAGATTATTTCCTTCTTGTTGTCACAATAGGAAAAAAAATTTTGGAACTGCCTAAGGACAAAAAGATCAGAGGGTGTTCATCCTTGTAGGACATGAATTCAATGATGTATATCTTTTCTACCTCTTATAACACTACCTGAGTGGTAAAACTGCCTTCTGGACTAACAGTTACCTGGGTCTTTTCAGCCCAACATTTACCCTCCCTTCAAGAATTTGAGCGGAGAGCCATATGCTCTGTTTTCTCTGATGAATGTGATGTTTTCCTGAAAGATACCGACGGGAGGAGGACGAAGATCACTGAAACCAGAATGCCAGCAGTTAGACACAGACAGCACCACCCCATTAACATGCACTCAGCCTGCAAGAGCTGCAGCAGTAACAAGTCCACATCGAAAGGGCTCAGCAGACACGGTTTAGAACGGCCACGGCATCAGCCAGCCCTTTCCTCGAGGTCGGTGAACAGCTCTGTTTGGGGCTGCACTGATGGCCAAGCAGCGTGAAGCCACGGCAGGGTTAAGCAGCCACAAACCCAAGCAAGTTCGTAACACACAGAAGTGAAGCAGATGCTGCTGAAAATGCTGGTTTTTTTCATAAAAGAGAGGTGGCAGAGCTGCCACTTGCAGCAAGTGCATTTGCCAGGGCTGCCTCCCCAGGCACAGATGAAGAGACACCGTTGCCTTCCACACCAAGGATGACCACGGTCTGGCTTTTCTACACAACCCTATAGATGAGTTTACATGGGCTGTATCAAAAAGAGGATTTGGGGTTCCAGGCCCTTTGAGTCTTTATGGTCTCCTTTAAAAAAACAAAATCAACAACAAAAACCAAAAAAATCTCTCAAGATAAAGGAAAATGAGTTATCAAGTTTGCACACATGCTTTGTGGATGTGAGCCTAAGTGCTACTAATTAATACTGATGGATTCATTTTGGAGAGACAGTAACCCTTCTGTCCATGTGTGACACGCTTTCCTGTGTTATGACACTCCGTCTCCACTGGCTCCATTTATTTTGAAAATTGTTTTAATTTTGAGTATACGATTGTCTTTACCGCAAACCATGTTCAGCCAAAACTTTTAATATAATTGATTATAATGAAAAATGTGTTTGGGGAATAAACTCTTGTTTCGAATGCAAATAGATTAATATTTTTACTTAATTTTTGTGGGTAGATGACTGTGGCAGGAAATCTGCTCTTAGCTGTATTTTTGTTTGATTAATTAAGAAGATCAGCCTAGAAAAGGGTGTTTTATAGGTAGCAGAATAATTGGGTACTTTGAGATTTTATTATTTTCCCTGATTATTATTTTTATGAAGTGTTTTGCTGTGTCTGGAAAGAAAATAGCAGAGAACGTAAGCAGTGAATATTACTAAGAAGTCCGAATGAAACCAGCACGCTGTTACTTCAAAATTTTGTTTCATTCTTGCCTGCCAAACTACTTTACCTAACTCCTCTTCTTGTCTGTTCCTCAGTTATGCCAGCACTTCTAATTTTAACAGCTATTCTGATGCATATATGCTAATAGACTTATATAATTCATAAAGTACATCCCAGTAAGGCTGACAATGTACAGCTCACAGCTCAATTCAAGCTACAGCAATAAAGCACAGCATAATAGTTGTGCAAAGAGAAATGAAATCAGAACAATAGTTTTTATCTAAATTATATACATTTCATCTATATTTCATATCCATTTTTATGTAATAACTCAATTTTAGTCACATCTGATGGCTCTAATTTTAGGCAATTAATATCTTTTAACTGTTATGGAAGAAGGAAATTGTGATGAGAAGAAGACAGAGTGGCATAGAACAATAAACCTACCATCTTATATATAACTATCTGTGTATGTATGTGACATATCCAAATGTGAGTCAATCATTTATCACAGTTAGAAAGTATTCTCGCAGCCACAGATGAAGAGGCAATTGCAACATGATAAAATTAGTCCAGCTGTGATGGTTGCCTAAAGCCCCTGCAAGCATGTAGGTAGGATTAATCACTTAGGATTCATTTCATTCCTACCTACAGAGTAAGGAGCAAAAATCAGCAGGAGCATGCTTGGCACATTTTGCTTTTAAAAATGCTATCTTCCCATCATTAGGTACTGCCACTGGTACCATAGCTGGGCTGGAACAGGGGCAATGAGATGCTAAATGCACCAGCCTGAGCCTGTTTACACTTGGAGGATTCTCCAGGGGGGAGTTTCTCCCTTTTTTTTTGGAGCTTTACACCAGAGGAAGGTGGCTTTAAATGGGAAGGAATGTGACTCAACAGATGTATGGGGCTTGCTGACCTCCTTCCACCATCTCTCTCTTTCCCGTCCCCACCACTGCATGTGTTATGAAACTTTTTAAAAACAGACAGGCTTTATTCATTCATTTACACTGTCTCCTGACTGGAGAGCAGATAACAATTCAGAGATAAATGAGCAATCATTTACTCTAGTGGAAATTGTATAACTTGGAGGAGGATTTGTCCTAATTACTGTGTTTTACTGAATATGAACCAGTGACCTCAGGGCATGAAGCTCTGTATCCCGTTACTAATTCCACTTACCTCACTTAGAATATTTATTTTCTGAAAAAGTGAGATCACTGAGAGGAATAACTTGGAGTTATTCTCCCCTCCTGCACAGACCCCAGTGTCCGGGCAGCCAAGCTGGCTGCTGTCTTTTGATGCTACCTGAGGAATATGTAACAAAACACTTAACAATTTCAATTCATCCCGTGTCTGCCAAGAAAGTGTCCTGTACTCTAGACCTCTCATTTTTCTTTCTTTCGATTATGCCGCTTGTCAACTTGCATTATGGATGAGTAACACAGAAACATGAAGACATACCCTCCAGAAGAAGAAAAAAAAAATCAGTTTTATGGCATGAAGAAGCTAAACTTTACATAGTAATTACATCAGTAAGTGTTAACAGCTATAGTATCCTAGAATGTTCCTTAAATCCAATGGTAGTAACGTTTAAAAGAGAAACACATGTACGAACAATTATTAAAGATAGAAAAAGTCTGTATTAAGAAAGTGCCTTTCATACACACAGAAAGCTCTCTCTGAAAAATCTCAGGAGCTGTTTCTTTGTGATACACATTAAAACTTTCTCAGAAATCAGATCACTGTAGGCACCCTGGAGAAGAACACAGGATGTATTTTCCTTCCACAGCCTGGCAGAACGGGACAGCCTGTCTCTTGAAGCTCTTCCAGTGCTTTCTCTCTGATGAACCTCCTAGTTCTTCACAAATGGGTTCAAGTACTTATTCCCACTGTGCTGAAACTACAGTGCATGGAAATGCCGTAACAGGTCTAATGCCAGTGACTTTCATCTCGGGGGAGAACCAAGGTGCCTTGAGTTCTTCACGCTGGAACTGGCGGTGATTTTTCTGAAGGTGTGGCTCACAAAAAACCCCCGTAAGTAATCTATTTGACTAGCAGTAAACATCTCAGGGAAAAGATAATATTTGTCCTCAGACTTTTTGGAAGAATTTTGAAAAATGTAAGACCCTTTGTCTTTTGTAAAACCAAACCAAAGATACCCAAATCTTCCACGCTGTTTAAATAGTTGGACAATATTGTTTACCTAATTGATTTATTCGCCAGAATTTTGGAGAATAACCTTTTAAGATATTTCTGCACTGAGCACAATTGACAATGGATAGGGAGGTTTGTTTTTTTTTTTTTAAATCTTAAAACTGGGAAAATGTTTCTCACCTGTAGGTTTCATATCCTTATTTTACTCATGTACCTACCTATAAGTTGTGATTATTCCAGTTCTTTGTTGCTCTTCTTGAAGAAAACTCTAAACCATTATTTAATCAGCCTTTACTAATGCCTGATAAACTATTATCTGATAGCTATATCTAATTTATATATCCACACATACATCACAAATTTAGAATTAGTTCCCCAAAGACATTATATGCCACAGGAAAAACCAGAAACAGTATAAATCAACACGAAAAGTATTTTTAAGTTACCAATTTCTTCGGTAAAAAAAAAAAGCCACTCAAACAAGAAATAATCTTACTCAAAATTCTCAACTATTATAAATGTAACTCTATTACTAATACAAGAAAACAGCACACCAAATTGGAATAAACACACCTTTCATGTCCCCTTGCTACTGTAAGTATTACCAAAAAGGCAATTTTAAGACTCATAAAATAATGCAACTGACCCGAGAAGACAAACAAACATGACAATAACAGTAGCTAAAAGTGGGTGAAGATAAATTTTCTTTTTTGAAATGATAATTTTTCACTTACTTGTTATATATTAAAGAGGAACCTACTCATTAATAAGTCACGACGTATTTCTGCATTAAAAAAGACCAAGAGTATTTTTATATGGATTCAGGCCTTTATTCACTTTAGCATATAACAGAAGTAGCTTTGTGACAAGTGCAATAAATGTTATTTTCGTATTCTGTTTAAAAAATATATGCAGTAATATGAAGTGCAATTAATATACTTCTATGTCGGAAAGCATTCTATTATAAAAGATGAAGTTATGGGTTTTTTTGTATGATGTTGAATACAATTGTAGCTGGATATTGTTTTGATTTTTTGAATTTTTAGTGTGTTTCTCTGAGCTATCTTTTGTCCTTTGTTATTTTCTTTTCTTTTCTTTTTTTTTTTTTTTTTTTTTTTTTTTCTTTCCAGAAAAGTATACTCCACAGCTCCCAAGCAACTACAGAGGTTATTAGCTGAGAATCTGAACAACATAAATCTGGACCAGAAGGAATGTGCATTAGCAACAGCAGGTCAGAAATTACAGATACCTGCTATCCGCTTCCCACCTGAGCAGAAATTCCCAAAACAAACAGTGACTGATGTTAAGCTTAATTTCTTTACTCTTGTTAGGCAAGACAGTTGTTTGGTATCTTTTTGCTTGTGTGTGGGGGGTGATAACATTGGCTCAGATCACTGTTGTCAGGGCTGCTCTGCCTACAGCCTTTCAAGATATTTTTTTTCCCTGCTGTTACACACATTTTCTCCAGGCATTTGTACAGTCTCAGCTGCATCTGAATGGATTCATTAAAATGGTTTTCAATATATTGCGTCTGTATCAAATATAAATGCAAGGTTCCCATAAAAAGGCATTGTCTCAGAAATTTCACAGGATCCTGAGATGATGTGGGTACCCTGCAATGTTTGATTTCCATTAAGAGAACAGTGGATTCCATTTCCCATAAAACTGATTTTTATGGTATATGGGTCTGCCTACCTACGAAGCAAGGTGCCGCACTCCTGAAAACTGCTCAGCTGCATAATACATTAAATGTCTTTTTCAAGGTGACTATGGGGAATGTTACTTCTAGTTTATCAAACCTGTTTCTATTGAATTATGCACCCTTGTGGCAGATTATTTGCAGGCTTTATGCCAGATGGATAGAATTCTCTGTATCACTATCGAGTCTTGTAAACATCACAAATTCTTCCCAGGGTTACTTACTTATTCCAGATGGCACCCACTGCACTCTCCGTATCTTTCTTCCAGTCTGTGGGGCTTACTTTTTCCCAAGAAAAAGAGAATGGTTTAATATTTTACACATTTTTCCTATTTTTATGCCAATACATGAGAGTATCTTGACAGAATAAGCAAAAACTGATTTGCATTTATACTCAGCTCACATTGAATAGCAAAAAAAAAAAAAGAAAAGAAAAAAAAAGAAAAAAAAAGAAAAAAAAGAAAAAAAAAGATAAATTTTATCCTACTATGTCTTTTTAATTCTAAAGTAATTTTCCTAGTTACCAAGGGCTTTCTGAAACTCGGAGTAATCACAGCCTAGTGTCTGCTGAACCCTTTACTTGCAAGAGCTCAGTCATCAGGCTTTCTCTCTTGACTCACATTTGGAGAACATTATGAAATCTGTGTTATGACACGCCAATGTCTTTGGAACATTTAAAGTACTAATTTAAGCTATCTCCCAAGAATGTCGAGACAGTTTCATGCTTTGGCTATTTGCGAGCTGTAGGACAATACTCTTCTTAAGAGTACCACACTAATCACAGGGGCTGTGAAATTCTCATTACACAGCTCTCAGAGTAGGGAAAAAGGGAGTTATCTCTACTAACAGTACTAGTCAGGGGTCAGCTCTGGCAGCTGTATTCCCAATAAGTATGTGCCCCAATATAAAAATATTAGCCATGTGAAGAAAGTTTTTAAAATGCTATTTTCACCACCCTTTGCATCATAAATCAGGAGCTTAGTTTGTCTGTTGTATCTGCACTACATAAAGTACTGTTGGAACTTTTAATTAACTGAGTATGTCTTGCGTATCTTAAAAAACTTTGGTCAACAAGCTGAATAACTAGCTCTTCCATTTTAATTCCAACCAGTGAACCTTTGCTGTCCCCAGAGCAAAAGAACCAGCTGAGAACAGGCTTCAGGAGAAAAACTGCCCGTCTTTTCTTCTCTGGGTGATTTTAGTGCTGATTGGGACCATCAGCACCTCCATGCTAGAAATGCCGCTTCTTTCTTCTTTGTTACCTTTGATTTAATCCTTTCACTTCATCTGGGGTATTGAACTGACTCTGCCTGACTCTCCTCTTCCCCTCCCACATTATTGCCTGACAGCCTCCTCAATCTGTCCCCTGCATATTGGTCTCTTTTCTTCCCATTTCAGAGTCCCACTCTTACCCCCAGGAGCTCTGCAGGTGCTTTTCCACCTCTTTACCATCCACCTGGTTTTCCAGCCGTACCCAGCAGCTGCAGCTCTCAGGTTCTGTTGCTCCCAACTTTGCCTTCTCCACAGCTCTCTCTCCACCACCACTCCCCAGTGGGTCCTTCCTCTGCTCCTCACTGTCAGGATCCTCATGCTGTCTCCTCCAATTCCCCAAGCCCTTCTCAGCCCCTGCTTGCTCACTCTGGCTTCCTCTGCTCTTTACCTACCACGCTCTCATTATCATCGGTCTGCCAAACAAGCTGAATTCTTCCACAACCCACTTGCTTTTGCCTCCTGCCTAAATAGTGATATTTCTTCAGTTTAATTGAGTCCCTTGATTCCAGCTTTTCTTTTTCTTCCCTCCCCGCCCCAGCTTTTGCTTTTCTCCAGCATGTGAGACAGCTCCTACCATGCTTTTTCTTATTTTTTTTTCCCCATTTTTTTCAGTCGTCCTTTGTATTTTTCCATGCTGCGCCTGACCACAGGCAAGAACTCCCCAATGACCTTCACAGGCACAACAAGCTGCTTCTTTCAGAAGTTCTTCTAAAACCTTCTTTTGGTATTCTTCTCCCAAAATCTCAGCAACAAATAGGCTAGTCGTGTACCGAGGATGCTGCCTCTCACAAGCAGCACTGCATTAACTAGTCCTTGTACTTTGCGTTCTGACTGACTCTACTGATCTAATCTTGTGCTTAGCCCAGGTTGTTCCTGGAATGGATCCTTTACTTGTGTTTATTATTGTTTGCTTGGTTATTACCTTTCATTTATTTCTTGTGTTTATTATTGTGTTTACTAAAATGATCAGAGGGATGGANACGCAGCATTTAGCGCAAAGAGGCTAAGGCATTAAACCACTAGGATAATATCCTCATCTGCATAATAGGTAAATGATCTGCAATTATCTGCCTTCTGCTGAAATCTCCCACTAGAAGAATCAGTCCCTTTGTTACCCTTCAGTACGGCAGTAAAAATCCTTTCCTCCAAGCTTTTGAATCATGTGCCTCAGCGTGTGTTGAGCTGCAAAACAGTGAGATGGCTCTTGTGGATGTTATAACAAGGTGTCTCTGCTACACACGGAACTTCCGTGCTCTTTTTTCCTAAAATGAGCACAAATGTTCTTCCTTGGAAAGGCAGGCAAGTGACATCAGAGGATTTACTTGTGGTCCACATGGACTTGCTGTGAAACAATCCTCAGTGCCACTCTGGGGAAGGCCTGGGAGGGATCAGCCTGGGAGTCCTGAAGGAGGGAATCTCACAAATGCTTGTTCCAACACCTTTCCCATATGGCCGAGAAGTATGTGTAGTGACATCTCTTCCACAGAAAGGCTGACCCCAGCATTTGTTTCCAGTTGCTAAAAAAAATAAAGAACCACAAGGAACCAACTACCATGACCATACACAGTGATTTAAAGTTGGTTAGCCAAGACAGTTCCCCCAAAAAATGTCTAGACAAAATAGGAAAAGTAAATCTTCTCAAGTGACATCAGAAACTAAGCAAGTACAAAAATGTTTGCAGTCATTTAAAAGGAGAAAGGTAAAAGGTAAATGACAGTTCAATACAAGTGAGAATATCCTGTTATTTGCAAGATACTCAGGATTTACTGTACAAGTGATCTATAATATTTTTTGAAAATTTTCCTGCTTTTCTGGATAACTAAATCTTAGCCAAATATTATAAAAACCTTTCAAATAGCCTAATTATGCTTCGGGCCTCGAAGCATAAACCCTTACGTCAGCAGAGCCATATAAGTAAAATTACAAAGAAGATACTTGTTCAGTTCTACTTTTCAGACAATATGTAAGAGGAGATAGACTGGTATATCCTCTCTTCCCTGGAAGATATTGTAGCAGCTCTTCAACAGCTTTAAAAAATTTTTTTGTATTTGATACACGATTCATGTAAAACTTGCTACTTGACATTAAAAGGTAAATAATGATTTACCTATCCCAATCTAGTGACAAATAAGAATTACAAATGTGTAGCAGCGTCGAGCAAATACATACAAACTGAGACATAAAAGTGATAGTACGGCAACACTTTTCCATTAGTGTAATAAATTTTTACTACCATTCCATTAATAGTACTTTTTCCAAGGTGTTTTAGAGGTTTAAATTTTACATACTGCCTGACATAGATTTTCCTGTCACCTGTCACTCAGAAGAGTGACAACTGACTGACTTGCCCCCCAAGATCTCATGGTCACTTCTGGCCATCAAAACCAGCAATTACACTGTCAGACCACACCATGGATTTCACAATTGATGGTAGCTTTGTACAACATGCCATGAATTAGTACCAAATGGAAATTTTATGGTCAATGCAGGCTAAATGTGTTAAATTGTCTCAGATGATACTTGACCACAACTTTCCACCATAGTTTTACAGAATGCTCCTTGGGGCGTATCATGACACAATACTCGGGAAAGTGGTTTTATAAATGAATCCTCCAGAATGAAAATATGCAGAAAGCATGGGTTAGCTAGGAAAGTTATAAAATAAAGTAAAATAGTGTGCTTATCTGTACATTCTTTTATTCAGAGCTCCATGGAATAAATTACATCAACAGATTCCTTTACATCTGTTTGCACATGTAACTTGATATTGTTCATACATACAAATTTGGCTTAGATTTTCTTTTTTTTTTTTAAAAAAAAAAAAATCCACAAACGACCTCTTCTTTATTCTTGGTCATGAAAAAATTAAAAAACAGAAAAAAAACTACTTAGATGTGTTTAGATGTATTAGATAGTACATAGGCACATAGATACACAGTAGCTATTTAAGGCAATAAAAACTAGGTTGTGCTTTTATAAGAGTGGTCAAGTAATAAGATATCACTGTAACAACTAAATCAGACTGAACAATAAAACACAGGAATTCACTACACATTGATGGTTACACGATCAGTGTTCACGGTAGTGAAAAGGAACATTAGATGCCTCGTAATTCCTATGGATTGCTGTGAAATGACATATTCAACATTTTCAGCTTAGGAAAAATGCCTGCGTGTCTAGGAGAAAATGATGTAGTGAAAGGAAACCCTCTCTTTCTTTATTTTGTAGTTAAAATTAACTCCTGTCATTTATTTTTACAGCATGTCTCAGGTGTTGTGGTAGAATAGACGGTGCATAATCACTTCTGATTTATGCAAAAGCTTTATCAATGCTCAAATTACATAAGTTGGGACAGAAACGTGCAACCTTATCTTGGCAAAGACAGGTTCTTACTGTAACCTTCAGTCATGATATATGATGTGTTTATTTTGGAAAGCACTAACTATTCACTTAGTGTCAAGTATCTGAAAGCTCGTTATGAGTTGCAGTCTGCTTCTTGCCCTGAGTTTTACTGCCTTGCCACTAACTTACATCAAGAGATTCTGTATCCCAGGAAATTTCACTCACCAAATTAATACTGACTTGGTTAGCACCAGCAAAGGGAAACCGAATTAAAGATGCACTGCAAGAGGCAAGTAAGAACACAGTCACTGGTACATAGGATTAAGAGATATTTCATGCATGCAAATCATCCAAATGATCTTGAATCCCTGTCCAAAACCTGGACTTCGCTGGACATTATGCCTTAAACTCAAATTGCATGATGTGAAACCACAAGGGAAAGTAGTCAGTTCCAGCAGGATTTGTGCATCTGCTTGTTTCTTCTAATACAAAGTTCTCTGTTCACAGAATGGGAGCCTTAAACCTCCACATGGGTCCACAGTTCCTCTAAATAACACTCAAAATCATAATCGGTGACAGAGATCACACAGGGAGTACTTTCTAACTCGTTCTGTGCATTATACAACATACTGAGTACTGTAATTTTCACATTTTTTTGTTCAGACAGTCAGCAAGAGAATAAATTTTCTTTCTTACTCGTAAGACTTGGTAAAGCAAAAGAGACAGAAAGCTACATATGCAAAATATATTCTTAAATTAAAAGAGTTTCTCATGCTTTTCCATGAAAGAGCCTTAAATGGCAGCTTAAATAATTTGGTAAATTAAAGGTGCAGGGTCCTCTAGTTGGTAGGAATTCCGTATTGCTTATGTCTTATGTAAAACAGTTCTTGATAACAGCTCCTTTGCCAGGTTTTGGGTTGGTTTTTTTTAAATTTTATTTTTTATAATTCAGGTCTACTCGTACCCTCACCCCGCTGCCCTGGTAGCAGAAACAAAACCGTGCTGAACTTGCTGTAAAAATAAACCCGAGCAGCTCCTTCTCCGAGCAGAAGGGCGTGCAGCTCTGCTTCCCGGGAGGTGACGAGCCACCTCCTCCTGTCCCCAGGGCTGTCCCCCTGGGACCACCCCGCGGGAACCGGGGGCTGCTCCCCCCGCGGTTCTGCTGCTACCCCCGCTGCGGGGATCTATAGAAACTGTCACCGCCGCACAGGGAGGTGCGGGGATGTCGACCCCCGGGGTGAGACGTCCTCCTCCTCATCCCCTACTCCCCCGCCCCCGACCTTCAAACAACGTGAATACGGGGTTTAAAAGGGCTTTTTTTCTGGCGTTCCCCCTGTCTCGCTTTTGCTCAAAACGCACCACGCAGCTCGGAAAAGTTGCCGACTCGCGCAAGCAGCGCTCACCCGGCCCGGCCCCGCCGCTTCCCAGGATTTTTCACTCCCCAAAATCGAAAAGGCGGAAAACTAGCA
>VXBW01004423.1:143392-164428 GCA_013400375.1 Thinocorus orbignyianus
ATCGCTGGCACGAAAAGTGGTTCGCCCTCTACCAAAACGTCCTCTTCTACTTCGAAGGGGAGCAGAGCGCCCGCCCCGCCGGCATGTACATGCTGGAGGGCTGCAACTGCGAGAGGGTGCCGGCTCCCAAGGGCTCCGCCGCCGGCAGCGCCAAGGATGCTGCGCTGGAGAAGCAGGTACCGCCGTGCCGGGGGCTGCCCGACGGCGGCAGCGGGGCGGGAGGGATGGAGGGAGGGATAGAGGGCAGGCAGGTTGCAGTCAGAGCCCCCGCCGTCGGGGCGTCCGGGCCACCTCTCCTCCATCCCCACGGGAGGATGATGGTGACTCGTCCCGCCCGATGAGGCTTCCTTCCTCCCGGGCTCTTTTTCCCCCCATCCGGCAATGTCTGCACACCTTATTTGAGTAGAGTACCCGGAGAGTGGCATCTGACAAACTAGGTGTTTAGTCACCTTGATGCCCAACTCTTCTGCACACGGCTGCACACTTCCAACCAAACCCTGCAAGCAGAGGGTGAGAGGGGCCAAAGTACCAAGAACAGCTCAGCAGGACTCTGAGAAGTCACTGAGTGTGTCCCTGGGCTGCTGTGGGGCTGCTGCCTGGCACAGCGATGCTGTGAGGGCTAACAGGGTCTCAGTTCTCCCTTGGGAAACCCCTTGGAGAAGCTGGGCCAGTGAGTATGAGCGTGTGCCCTAATTTACAGGTTCTTTGCCGGACAGGTGTTGCAAAGCCAGTCGTGCTTGCGATTAGAAATGGTGGCGCAACGCTCCAGCCTGGTCTCGCCTGGTTTCTACAGGTCTAGGGACGGGCTGAAGAAGGCTTTGCTGGGATTCATTCCCATGAGGAGCGATGATGGTTCCTAAGGCCAAATTCCTTGCTCCCTCTCCCCGCTGCACCCTGCCACTGAACCTGAAAGCTGATCAGTTTGCCACGGGTGCGTGGTTAAGTACTATCTGTGTATTACATAACTGCAAAGAAGAGGACAGTGTTGTTGTTCAGCATAGATAGACATCGGGTGTCCCAACCACGCGCCTCCCTCCCTGTTGCCTCATGGAAACGCCTTGATCTAATTTGCTTTGCCGCCCAGCTGAAATTTGTTTGAATTCGCTTCTGGCGTACCCTCCCCAGCACCTTTCTCCCCCAACAGAAGAAACCAAACGGGTGTCAAACTGGTTTTGGAAAAGTTTGGGTAACTGTTCAGGAGGGTGGTTTCAAGGGGGCTGCAGGTGTTTCCTGCTAATTGCGAAGGAGGGACACAGAACCTAAGCCAGCTCCTAGAAAACTGGCACATCTCCGTGCTGTGCTACCATCACATCTTTGTAAGAAGAGCACAGAACCCGTGCTTTTTCTGCCCATTTAGAACAAACACTTGCACGTTTAAGCAGCCTTTGGGGTAGTGCATAGTTAAGGCAGTGAACTTTGGGAAGTTGTGATAGTTGTAGCTGTGTCACACTCATCTGTCATTTCTTTGCTTGTTGCTTTGAGACATGTTTTCATAAGCATTGATAAATGACATTACTGGAGGATTCCCTAGATGAAATTAAACACAAATAATTCCCTGTCTGCTTTACATTGGCTTAGTACACTTGTTTGTTGGTCGTGTTGTTAAACTATGGCTTGACTAAGAGAACTGTGTGAAAACAATGTCTTTCCATATCTGTTCTCCAGGAATCTTAAGTTGTGCTTTTATACAGTGATGAATGTCTGAGCTGTTTGTAATTACATTTGGTGGTGCAGAGACAAAATAATTACAGGGGATGAGGCTGAATTTTGCTTTGCTTTAAACATCGACTGTGTGCATGTTTTTAACAACAGCAAAGTGCTGTTAAAGCATCAGAAGAACACTTCAATTTTTCTTTTTATTTTTTTCCTGGGATCCTAGTTTGCATTTTTCCAGACCATCAGATGATAGCAGTGATGGCAGACCGTCAGAAAATATCTTCTTCCTGTTCATCTTTAGTTTGATGCAGAATAAGGCTCTGAAGTGTTAGTAGTTTTTACAGATATTTACTCATTAAAGTGTACCCTTGTTTGTATATTCATACAGACACAAACCTTTACTGGGGCGTATGGGAAACTCTCTCAGTGACTGCAACTGATCAATTACCGGATAAAAAGAGAAGTATTTGAAAATTAAACAGTCCTTTTTATTCAAAAAATGCTCTCTCATATTTTTACAAGTGTAAAGTAATGAACTGTGACTCTTCAGTTTATTAATAGAAGAAGACAAAACTGTTTTGATCAGGTGATAATAAAAACTCAGAGTTGTACATGTTAACTACTGTCAGTGTAAAAATACTGCCTAGATTTAATTTGCTTTGATTTAACCATACAAATGTATTAATGGAATGAAAAAAATAGAAGCTCTATGCCAGTTTTTAAAGAATCAGATCACTCTTCAAAAGAGAAAGAAGGAAAAAAAAGTCTCTTTTAGTCTGGGTTTTATTTACCCAGGTAATTTAGACATTAGTGTGATATGTGCTATAAAATTACACAACCGAGGGGGAGAGAGGAAGAAGAATTAGTCATATGAAAGAGCTTCATCAGCATCCTTTGAAAAAGCAAGGCATTTTCTTTAAGTTATGTAACTGAAGATTATGGAAAATGCATGCAGAACAAATATATTTTGTTTCCCTCAGTTTGCAGACGCCGTTAATTTTAGTTTGCATTGTTTTAAGGACTGCTTGTCAAGTCATACGCCAGGTAAGAGCTGTGCTGAGAAGTTGCCAAGAGTTCAGTGGGGGAGAGTGTTGGAGCTGTGCTTCCCCGTGCAGGAGACAGTATTTCAGTCAGCAGATATGTTCAGGTTTGGGTACTGAGCTCCCGACAAGCCCAGCAGCTTAATGATTTCATATTTAACCACTGCTGGTGCTGTTACGCCCTTTCAGCAGTCCATCAGGAGGGGACATTAAAGCATTACAGGAAGCGTAACAGCATTTTGTGGAAGATGCCAAATGCCTTCATAAGGTTTGCTGTAATATTAAAGTATTAAGAGCTTGAGAAAAAAATTGCAGTGGCAGAATGCACTCTTTTTGTGGGTCTTTTTCATTAAGGTATTAATATATCTTCTTTCCTTCAGAAGGATACTTGCATCAAAGCAAATTCTTCCAAAAGTATAATCCCTTTCTTACTATAAACAAATTGCATAAAGCATGAATCAGTTGACACTCTGTGAACATGGGATCAAATTGAGTATGTTGACAATATTAAATGATTTGTAGGGGGAGGTTTTATTGTTAAGGAAAAGTGATTTGATCTCCCTCAGATTTTAGAAGAGTTTTAGGAAATGCCGAACAGGTGTTGCTATCCACCCTGATTTCACATTTCTGGAAAAAAAAGACAGATTTATTGAAAAAGCAGCAATGTGGAAGAACCTGAGGTTCAAAGCAGCAAATCAGGACATGAAAATACTACATGTAAAAAGCTCAAATTCTGGTGTTAGTTAAACTGCTTCTTCCCGCAGGAGCCGTAGGCTGTAAACAAGTGCAGCTCCCAGCAAGTCCTCTGCTGTGACAATGACAGACTTGATGAGAATGATTTTCAGCTTTTGTTTCAGAAAACCTGTAAAGAGAATGGCTTTGTCTCAGTGAGTAGCTAGGCTCTTTCCAAAGTAAAATAAAATGCCTAAAAATTACGCTTTCTGCAGTGTTTCGTAGGAGGCTGGCACTTGTGATCCAGCAAGTTCACAGATTTATTTTTTTTTAAAGACTGTTGGAAGCATGTGAGTAGAGGAATGTAAATATTATTATTATTATTATTGTTTGCATTGGGAGGAGGCCTGTATGTTTAGTTTTTTTCCTAACTGAGGCTTGAATACATGGAAGCGTTCTGATATAGTTATTAATAACTGTCTCAGAGTAGTTAAGCTTGTAAATGTTATACGATTTGAGCAGAGACTATTCTTTGTATGTTGCCTGCAATAATCTTCCTCCCACTTAGCAAAATTAAATGCAGTATTAAGTCCATGTCCCCACAGATCAACAGAATCCAATTATTTGAATTTTTTTCTGCTTACTGTAGCTCTGTATTGATTTTATAAAGGACATGGTGATTTCGTTCAAAAGCTCTCTATTTTACATACTTCCCTTGAAGTGATAAGGCAGGCATATGCCACCAACAGCTTTTGCTGTACCTCACTGCTAATTCAGTGTTTGTAAAACCTAGCAACAGTGCTTAAAGGTCATTTGTTTCTGAAGATGTAATGAATTAAAAGTTCATTTCTTTACTTTTATTGGGAAAAATCCCACCCCTGTGGTGTTCAGCATCCTCTGTCTGTTATAAGTAGGAGATAGCTGAGGAGTGGTGTTATCTTTTGGCAAGACAGCTTGCCACTTTTAGGTGTCATATCGTCCGCAAATCTTACTGCTTGCATGTGGGCAGGAAACTCCCTGGGATGTTTCAGTGCAAAGGTCCACCAGAGATGCCTGTGGTTTAGAAATTTCCTACAGCATTTAAAAAAAAAAAAGAAGAAAAAAAAAAGATGAATTTGTCTTCTCAGTATCTGAGAAGAAAAAAATTTTTTGGTTTCTTTTTGCCTCTACACTCTTCTTTTGGCGGGGGATGGATGGTGGACTGTCTTTCCCACAAGGAGTTAATTCGAAAAGACAGCCAGTGGGAAAGTTTTAAGATACTAGAGCTATTTTGGATCAATGCTTCAGTAAGACCCACTCAGAAAAGAGTCTGTAGATGGTTCTTGCATGAAGACAACTTTGTGGTAACTAGCTCTTGCTTGCTTTCCCAGGTAAACCCCGTGCCCCCTCCCTAGTTCCGTCACTGTCATGAGACAATGCCGTTTGTGGGCACTTTCAAGAAATAACACTGCTTCAAACCATTTCGAGATGCATTTAAGTAGCAGTTGGAGAATGAGTTGCTGATGTTGTGCTTAAGGCAAGATGCATCAAAAAAGGGTTGCCTCTGGCTCTTTGCACAGAACTGTAAAGGGAATTTGCGCGTGCATTCTGGCCTAAGGCCACGGGCGGTAAATAAATAGAAAAAGAATAACCCTTGTCATCTGCCCAGGGACCAAACTTCGGTATTTGATACGTGTTTTGTGTTTACCTGCTTGCTTAGTAATGAGCATGTTTCGAGGATAATGAGAAGAAGGAAAAAAAAAATCTCATGGCCAGAGCTGCTGCTATTTTGCCAAAATTTAGCATTTTTGAAGCATTTCATTCTAACTCTTTAAATAGTATGTTTCTGCTATAGAGTTATGAAACAGGCCATTTATAACTACACAAAAGCAGGGAACATACCCATCTGAGAAGTGAGTAGTTTTTGAGATCTAGTTTATTTTTTAAATGCACTCCTTTAGAAAATTCAGTTAAATTCACACAGATGCAACTCAAAGCGTATTGATGCCACTGAAAAGTTTAATATTAAACCTTTGGCTGCCTTAGTCCATGTTAAGTGACTTTGGTCAGAAACTGGAGGCTGATCTGTTGTTTTCTGCTCTTGAGCGCATCTAATGCTTGAGGGCAAAAGGCAACAAAAGGCACCACCTAAATATCTTAGACTAAAGACTAATTAAAAGAACACTGGGAGTGACTGATCATAGCAAGTCCAGATTTTGGTGAGACAGAGTTTTACTGAAGAGAAGCCATGTGGTGAAGTTCTTGGCATTTCTCTGTGAGGTATTGTAAGATCCTGAAATACTACATTATGCTTTAATAGAAGTGCATACTCCTTAATTAAGTTATTGGAAAAATAATTAGATCCCAAGGCAAATTATATTTGGCAAAGGCTTATTTGAAGGATTGCTGGGAAATCCTTTTAGCTAACAGGTGAAATGTCAGCGAGTGAAAGCCTGGAGTCAGGTTAGAACTAAATCAGGAGTGCATCCCAAAGTGTAAAGACCAAATGCACCACAGCAATGCTTCACAGGTAAGAATAACATGTTCCACCTTCTCAGCCTTAAACATCATGCGAATGCTGTGCAGAGTGACCAGCTGTGTAGCTCACAACAACAACGTGATTTCTCAAGTTACATTTAAAATGAAATATCATAATGGTTTAGCACCAGTTTCATTATTCCAGCACTCCTACACTCAAGGTTACTGCTTCTTTCATTTTCTGTCTTTTGTTGGTAGGGTTATACTGATTTTGCATGGTCTGTTTAGTTCCTCAAGTGTAAGACCAAATTTGTAGAAAACAAAAAAAATTCTGATCACAAAAATAGCAAGTCCATTCCTAATTAGGTGAACAATTATACTCCCCTTATCTTTATTTGCCTTTATTTAACTTTTAAAATAGATTTGGTGGTTTTCTTCTTCATCATCATCCAAGGCAGGTGCCCTTTTTTCTGGTCACACACCACCTGTTTTAATTTCTCACTGTGTACCTGAATAGAACATCCAGAAGAGCTGCTTCTATTTCTGTAGTAATCTGGCAACATTATCAGTCTTTATATATTCATATATTGTGCATTACAGGTGCAGCACCGTTCGTAATACAGCACCATTTTTATTTTTGATCCACTTGCTGAGGATTTTCCATCCTAAGAATTTCTTGCTCAAGTTGGCCACGTATAATTACCAGTCCTGTGGGTATCACTCGCAGAACATCTGCATTACTGAGTCGTTTTTGCAGAGAGGGAAGGGTTATTTCTGTTCAGCCTTTTATGGGTTCCTGGTGTTTATGTCCATATTCCATTTGGAGCAACGATGATGTCCAGCCTGGTTGGTAGTGCATAATGGACAACTAGAGAGCTGGTTGATGCAGGACCTGCACTGGAAGCGGGGCACACTAGGTCGTGTCCCACTGTGTGACATCCTCATATAAGTGGAGCAGATTCACATCGAAAAAGAAGCCAATTAGTGCATTAAGTCATTAACATAGACATCATGCAGCTGGTGAAGATAGTGAGGTCTGAAAATATCAATCCACTGCTTTTCGCCGTTCTTGGCGACAGATTTTCCTGCTGGCAGGAGCACACTTCCCTAGATCCGCTGTTTCAGAGCAACTTTGGTACCACGGCTGCTGCCGAGTCTGAGGAAACACTAACCCATTTTTCAGTGTGAGTGTGATAAGTGTTCTCACTTTCCGCTTACTCAAGTGGTGATGGACTGGCCAAATTTAGGTACTCTTTCAGGGATCTGACGGGGAAGGTGTGGATAGATTTCGTCTGGATTGAAAACAATGTTGCTGTTTGTTTTTTGCCTGATTGTTGGTCAGCCACAGCAGTTTAGAAAGACAGTGTCATCTGCCTGTTCACACCAGTTGAAGGAAAACAAGATTCCACATAGTACCCTTTTTCGTTTTTTTTCTGTCTACCAGCTGTTACTGATACTGAAGATAAATTGAGGGAGAAGTGATTTTTTTTTAACACAGTGTTCTGCACTAGATGTCTAGGAACATATGCTTACAACCTAGCTTCCAATATTTTTTTGATGTACCAATCCCATAAGGTTTTCTGTTTGAGGTACAGAATCAGTAGATATAAAAGCAGAGTGTTCCCCAGTTCAATCCAGCCATTTCAATATTTCTATTGTATTTTCCGCAAGCTCAGACCTAACTCATTTTTATTGAAAGTGTTTATAAAGTACCCATTTTGAATTGAGCTATATTGTCATAAGTGATCTTACTTCCCCTGTTTTACAGTGGAAATATTTTATTGTGGCATCTCTAATTCCACTGCAGCTTTTTTTTAAAAAAAAAAGGATTGTCTTTTAAGAGTTAAATGCTGTAGCTATTGTAAAGAGTCTAGGATTATGTGCTGTCTCCCTCTTTTAGTTCTCCCCTTTCTTCTCATGGTACTGTGAAACAGTGACTTTGGTCTATTTTTTGGCTTTTGAGTTTTGGGCTTTGGTTTAATGGCTGAGTAACAGATATTATCTCCTGCTTAATTGTTCTGCAGTTTTGACCTAGTGTGATTCAAGTTCCCCAATTACTGCAAGATTTCCGTTGCAGTACAGCGCGTCCGTTACAACCTTTTGAACTCTGCAAGCTCATTACGTAGTTTTTTCTTTAAACATTGTGCCTCTATTTAGCATCCTTTGAATAAATCCTAAATTTTCTGTGGACTTCTATATATTTGCAGTAGTGGAATGTAGAGTAGGATGCTGGTCATGCCACTTTAGGTGCCCCACACTATTGTAGACAGTGGAGTCGCAGCAAATACAGTTAGCAAAAATCTGGAGAACTAGTCACCCCATCCTCATTTAGGTGTCTACATTTGTTAAACTGAACAGACCCCACCAAGAGTAGTTACCAAATCCCAGTGGACTGCTGAACTCAGACACCTGGTTTACATGAGTCCCTGGGATGATGTGTTCTGCTGCTGTCATGAGGAACATCTATTGGTTTTGACCCAGCCATCATGAGGTTTGAGTGTTCGTGGCTGTAGAAAAAGTTCTGAATTCTACCATACTGGATCCTAAAACATACTATTTTATTGATGTTTTATGATAGATATTAGCCTTCTAGTATCTGAAGGGAGCCTGCAGGAGAGTTGGAGCGGGACCCTGTCAGAAAGTGTAGTGATAGGACAAGGGGTAATGGAAGAGGGGAAATTTAGATTGGATATAAGGAAGAAATTCTTTGCTGTGAGGGTGGTGCGGCACTGGAACAGGTTGCCCAGAGAAGCTGTGGCTGCCCCATCCCTGGAAGTGTTCAAGGCCAGGCTGGATGGGGCTTTGAGCAACCTGGTCTAGTGGGAGTTGTTGAGGGGTTGGGACTCGTTGATCTTTAAGGTCCCTTCCAACTCTAACCATTCTATGATTCTATGTTTTAGATAATGTGTTCGGATGTTAGAAGTTTAGGATGATTGCAGGTGTCTGATCGTTCTTTTTCTTTCTGCTTTGTGTTCACTTCCTCTCCCTGACACACATTGTTTGTCCTGTTTCAGCAAATGCCAAAGTTTTTTATTCTTACCTGGAATTATGGAGATTGTTCAGTTACTTTGACTTTGAGTCTCTCTGATGTCCTCCAGAATGAAACCAGGAACTCATTTTTAACCTCGTGCATTCATGGATGCTTAGGCATGACAAGAAAATTGCAACCTTTTGCACTAGTTGTATTCCCTTCCATTTGGCACACATAAAAATTTAGAGAAATCATAAAAATACTTCTTCCTCATAAATTTGTCTGGGATAATTTAAAAGTTGTGTGTCAGCTGCAAAGGTCTTTTAAGAGAATGATAGAGGAAAAACTGGCAAAAGAGTGGAGTGATCCAACATAGATGTCTGTGCAATATCATCACTACTCATGCAGACATTTGTGTGTGCAGATGAAGGGAAGAACTACATGGCACTGACGTGGTAATACTGTTATTACACTTAATAGCATAAGTACTCTGACCTATTCTTAGGGCTTGACCAGGAACATCTGGCAAATGAGGGCTCCTGGGATTGTACTCAGCTTTGTAGGTTCAATTTGCTAGGTATATTTGCTTCGGAGACTGTGAGGTCTTTTGGTTGTAGCTTTCTTGCCCCAAGAAGTGTGTGATGACTGAAGAGAATACCAGGTGAGCTGAGGAACAGTGGTGGGAAGAAGATCTGGATGAGTTGGTGCTTCCATTCAGAGTCTGAATCTTCCAGACTTCCAAAATCCAGCAATCTCAGTATTTTTGTGGCAACAGATGGGACGTGTAACACCCACTGGAGAGGTACATGCCTCCTCCCTCTAGTGGTTGCCCCACAGGAGGATCCTAGCTGGCTGGAACAGAACATCTGGTCCTGCAGCTGCTCCTTAGTAGTATTAGTGCGTGCTTTCTGCCTCTCTCTTGCCTTCCTGTGAAGTCCAAGTTGTTGTGTGGACAGAGTGTAAGAACAGGCTGTAGGGATGCAGGACCGAGCACCCAGCAGTCAAGAGAGAAGGACAGACCCAAGGCTTCTCGAGCAGCCCAGCAGTCAGACCAGCTTTCTTCTGCATTGTGATGTGCTCTGCAGCTTCAGCAGGTATGTTTCTTTCCTGGGACTCCTTTCTCATGAAGTATTCAAAAGAAGAATTTGTGATTAATATCCCAAAGCGGGTAATTTTCTATAGGAATTTTCTGCTCCCTGCCACCCCTCCCTTTTCTGAGCATTTGCAGCATGTGAGGCACGAAGCTGCAGGAAGAGAAAGCTGATTTCATGGTAAAATCAGAACACACACAGTGGGGACTGGATTTTGTCTTTTGCCTAGGATCTCTGTGAAAAATTGCACAAATTACATCCACAAGGAGTTTTACAGTAATTAATCATTCCTTATTTGGGGGACCCAGCTTGGCACAAGAGCTAGGCACGCATCAGTGGAACTGATCTCTGTGAAAGCAGTGGTTAAAACAAATAAAAGTACCATTTAAATACCAAAGGCCAATGTTTGTTCAGATCAGGCATCCAAATTGGGCTGCATCTCAAACGGCTGGATTTTGTGCTGACTATATTTGCAGTAATTCCTTCTTACCTCACTGGATGTTGTGAAAATGAATTTGTTAATTCAAGGAATCACCTGGAAGATGTCATGAAAAGTGTCACAGGACGTCGTGTAAGAAGTTTCTGAACTTTGCTGGTTAGTGTGCAGTAGATACAGCAGGAAGGTGTGCATTCAAGAATCAGGATAAAGGAAAATGTGAAATCTTATCTCACTTGTAGGTGGTAACTGAGCTAGGATCTCCTGAGAGGAGAATTGTGTAATAAAAGACTGCAATTATTATGCTTGCACACCTGAGACTAAATTAGCAATGCACAAGGCAGCCTCAGATGTGGCACTTCTCCTAATCTCCATGTACCTGCCTTTGCAATCTAATGCCAAAAACTGGAAAAAAAACCCCAACCAACCTCCAAAAAACCAAAATAAAATATGTGAAATTGAGGTACAGATGCATGTGGAAAAAATGAAGCTTTTTGAGCCACATGTCAAAAGGCGAACAACCAGATAGAGACAGCGACTTTGGTGCAGATCTGTTATTGTAATAGGTGTCAGCTTGCAGGCCCTAGACTAGGGTTTTTCTTGTATTTTTACTGCCTGCTGCAGATGGGAGTTTCGTAAGTGCATTACTTGGTGGCCTGAGGGAAAGCCTAGCTAGCTGGTGTCCAGTGCGATACGGTCCAGAATGTGCAGCGACCTGAGAGAGCTCTGTCATCGGTGGTATGAAAATTGCTGCAGACAGACAGAGAAGTCATGTCTGCACCCCATACGCTAATATTAAAGTGCTTTGGAGAGGGATACTCTTCCCTGGATGCTGCACCGCGTTCCTGTAGCTTAGCAGCAGATCACTTGGCTGCACACCAGCGAAGTGAACGGAGTAGAGGCAGCCACTCAGATGCACTCGACAATTTAGAGTAATGCCAAGTGGTTCCATGTGAAATAAACAGATTGATAGGTTTGCCTTTCCGAGGAGGGAGAAAAAAAGAAAAGGAAAGTATTTCCCCAGCTGTGAGTTTTAATAGGTTTTCTTAAAGACCATAACCTTTTTCAGATACGCCTTTGATTTGTGGTTTTGGGGTTGGGTTTTTCTTTGGCTTTTTTGAAGACATTGGACCATGTGTGTGTCTTAGGTATGCCCATGGTTTGGGTGATGTGGAGTAGAAGGGTGGTCGTTTGGATTATTTACGTTCCCGTGGCATTTGCTTCCTGAGCTCCTCACTCCCTGGGGTCCCCTGGTGAAATCAGTGTCTCGGCTGCCTTAGTTCTTTGGGAGTAAAACAGGCCTAATAGTGCTTCCCATATGCTAGCATATGGGTAACACCATCTGCATGGGGATGTTTGTTTATCCTTGCAGTATTTTAGGTTGTTCATCTGTGGCTTAATGGGTGAATGCCGAAGTGGTTACCGAATTAGTCATAAGGTACCACCAGCATGTTTCTGCACACAGGAAAAGCACGTGGTGAGACCTGAGAAGTGCCTAATCTTGAAAACTACAGTTGGGGGATTCCTTTTCTCATTCATGACTTTATTTCCCTCTGCCACTGGAGTCTGTTGGGTGCACCTTGCAGATTTGTCCTTCCAGGCAAAATGTTCTCTCTCGTCCTGTTGACCTTGGTGGTACAACTTGCTGGTTTGGGCAGTTCAGTTTTGCTGCACATAGCTGAGATTGGAGTTTCTTTCTCACTTTTTCTTTGTGAGAACAACTTACTGTAATTAAAGCAGGTCCTTTCAACCATGTTTCTTCCGTGTCAAGACCTGTGATTATTGTAATAATTGAAATAAATTAATATTACATGGTTGTACACACATTTTCTTCATCTTTCTGGTGCCCTCCTCTTTGAGTCTTTCCACTCCCCGTGTAAATTTCAAACTGCTTTTATTTTTTTTGTATTCCTGGTCTGGTTTCTGCCACACCAACATCAATGCAGCGCTTCTGAGCTGCCTCATGTGCAGTGCTGGGAGCACTGCATGGGTTTGCAACATCTCTGTGTGAGAAAATGACTCAGTGTGCTACCAAGAGGGAACACGTGACCAAGACCACGTACCCACATAAGACTTATTTCGTCACTTTTGTCCTTTCTCATGGCTTCTCAAATGCATTGTGTCCTCCTAGTGTAATTGCTTCAGTAGCTTTCAGGGCAATGACTTCTTATTTCTTGGTCTGCTAAGAGATCCTGACTTTCAGCTGTCGTTTTCAAGGTGGGTGGAGAACTGTAAGCAACCAAGTTTTCTTATTTTACAGTGGCGTGGTGCACAGGAGATCACTTAAAAAAACAAAAGAGGTCATGTACTTCACTCGGCTTCCTTGCAACAAGCGTGGAAGAAAGTGCTGTGGTGTGAGACCCAAAGTGCTGTTGTAGAGAGTGCACTGCAAGGTGTGGATTATTGCTGAGAGAGTACAGCTGGGGTATTTGTAATCTCACTGGGGATCCTTGAGTGTTCATCTTCACCTGTCTCCTTACCTGTCTCATGCTCGCAGGATGGCTTCCCATACTGGATGCTGTTGAGACCACAGTCCACTTGGTGATTCAGCCACTTTCTTTAACTCATGTCTTGGCTGCTTGGTCTTGTTATTGCCAGATTTGCATACCTTTGATTTTCTGTGTCAGGTGCTATATCTCTGGGTGTAAAAAGTGTGTAAGACCTTGGGTGGTGGCCTAAGGAACTGGCTATATGACAAGTGTAACAGTAAGCATTGGGTCTGCTTTAAATGGCTTGTAGAACAAGCTGAATGTCCAGAGAGAACTGTAATGATTTGCTTTCCTGAAGTTACAGCAATTGCAAGTAATTTTGAAAGCAATTCTGATTTTTGTCTCTAATGTTGCATTTTGACCTCTGTGGTGGAGTGTGAAATTTGTTAAGTATGAGTAGCAAAAAACATGCAGCATCCAAGGCATCTCATCTTCTTCAATTCTGTTTTTTAAACTTTCCTAAGATGTTCAAATGTTTAGACTTTGCTTCCCTACTGTAATATCTCTATTTGGCAGTTACGTGCAGTAAAAGTAGATTTTCTTTTCTATAACTTATACCATTTCAATTTAAAAAAGTCAAAATTGTCTGAATTCTTGAGTAACTCAGGAACACAAGTCTCTTTGACTTTGAATCCATCCACTGGTATCCAAACTTTTTGCTTGAGTGAACCTTCTGACATATACTCGAAGACTTGGAGGCTGTGGAATAGTGATGTTGATTGAAAGAAATTCCTGAGGACTGGAAGAGAGCAGATATCACTCATAGCTTCAAGAAGGGGAAAAGGAAGATCCAGGGGAGTACAGGACAGTCAGTATCACCATAGTTCCTGGAAAAGGGATGAAGAAGATAATTTTGGAAAGCATGTCCACACACATGAGTACAAGAAGGTGATACAGGGTGGTCAGCATGGATTTACAAAGGGTAAGTCTTGCTTGGTCAAGCTGGTAGCCTTCCACAATGACTTGGTGGATGAGGGGAAAGCAGTGGATGTTGTTTACCTTTATGTTAGTAAAGTCTTTGATGCTGCCTCCTGTAACATCATCATCGGAGGCCGCTGACAAAGTAGGGGTTAGATAAGTGGGCAGTGATGTGGATTGAAAACTGGCTGAACAACCAGGCTCAGAGAACAGTAAAAGATGATGTCAAACCTTCACCCGGGACGTTTAGTTCCAAGACAGAACAGTTGGCCCAAATAGTAGGAATTTTTTTTTTTTTTTTTTGTAAGGGAAAACCGCAAGGCTTCCCACTTCATTTTCTTACATTTTCCTCTCTGCTTGTTGTCAGGAAATAAAATCACAAGAGAAAAGAAATACTTGTGCCAGGACATTGTTTTAAGTTGCTGTACAGTGATCAGTCTTACTTTTCTTTCTCTGGAAGAGATTTGCTATTGGCTCAGCATCTTAGCCAATGTTTTAGTGAGAACCATAATAAAAATCTGAATTCAGAATTTCTAAGAGTTTTCTGAGGAATAAAAAGGCAAAAATTCTTTCTGGCTTTTTGTGCTTGTGATATTTGTGATATGGTTTTTTTTTTTTTTTTTTTTTTTTTTTTTTTCTTTTTGCATATATTGGTGCAGCATGTATAAGGCATGTATTTTTTACTTCAGCCCTTTTTTGTTTTCTGGGGGAGTGAGAAAGGTTGTTTTGTTTTTAATCATTTCCCATCTGATTTAAATTTGAAGTAGTCATTCTGGTTTGGCAAACATTTAAGTTGTAGCAGGAAAAAATTGTGCAACTAGAATACACTTTAAACTTTTTGCGCTAATGAGCAGAATGTGATATAACTGTTACTAACTGTTTTTCCTTATCTTGAGGTACTTATATACCTAATTTGGCATTTTTATGGTGTTTTTTTTGTTGTTGTTGTTTTTTTCTCCTAGTGCTGAGCAGTAGTAATATTTACAAATACTTAGGTTTGCTACCCTGGGAGATGTAACTTAACTTTGGATCTTCTTCAGGCCGTGTTTATTAGAGGCAGAAGGAAGGAGGGGAAAGTGGTTGTTAAGCTTTGGTATATCCAGGAAACTGTCAGAAGGGCTAGTGTGTGTCTCCATTACCCTCTTTCTTGCTGAATTTCCCCTTATCCTTTACTTGCCTGTACTGTTTATTCAGGTAGATTTTTTCTTTCTTTTTTTTTCCTTTTCTTTTTTTATTTTATTATTTTAAATCTTCACCCTCAGGGATGTATTTGAGGAATACCTATTTGCTAGTAGAAGCTGCATAATATATAAAACTGGGGCACCCCCAAGCAAAGCTGAGCATTGTAAGAGTTTATTCCTACTCCACTTACTTTTATAAAAATGCATCAGTGGTGGTTCTGACATCAAAAGCATGGAAATAAGCGCCTCTCCTTTACTGTGTGTATATCTGATATAATTTCACTGGAGTGGATTATTTAAACTAAGTGACTTCAGAGTTTAGACTCTTCTAAATATATCAAGTGGGACCAGGTGCCTGATCTGCTTTAATACCATGTACCTTTTATTAGGGGTTGATCAGCTGCCATTTCCATTTATATTTGCTGATGTTCTTTCTTGATTCAAGGTTATTTTTACGTAACCCAGGCCAGGAAGGATATGAGTGGGGTGGAGTACTGTGGGAAATGTGGACAATTAATGGAAAACATGTTTGGAGGAGAGTTTTGGGAGCTTCCAAAGAAGCGCATTCAAATGTAATTTACTTGTTTGATTAAAAATGCTTATCAGAATCAGGCTACACCCCTTACCCTCTTAAAAACCCCTGAATGTAGCTACAGCAAATTATTTAATTATCATTGAGTAATACTAACACTATCCAGTTCTGCATGTATTGTATGTATAACGTGCAGCTTATTAGGGGTTACTCATGTTGTGAGAATGTCAGTGTGTGTTAATTTTTAACTATTGTTTGGGATGCTGGAGTATGTCAGATCTGCTTAAAACACCGGCAGTTTTCCATGAACTATTTGAGAAAAGCACAAGGCTACTAAGGCAGAAATATGCAAAGTTTCAGCCTAGAATTGTTGATGCCCTCGCTTGTTTTTGACTTTGGGATTACAATGTGGCACAACAGAGTATAGCATAAGGTTGTTTCTTGGGCTTTTATGGCTTTTTTAAAATTAAGGACTTAAAAGGGAGCAACTAGCGAGATACTTAAAACCCACTTTGTGACTGAGGGTGGGCATATCTGTTTACAGTGTTTATGTTGAACAAAATCTGTCTCACAGAACAAGTTTTTATGGCTATAGCTGTCGGTGGACCATAAAAACCCTTTCTACCAGAAAATCAAGATTGGCATTAAAAAGTCTCAGTTGCCCTTCTCTTTCCTTGTCTATGCCTTTCCCTCCATCAGGCAGCCGTACTGGGAATCTTTGATCTTTCACTGCCTTAATAAAGTCTTCTTTGACAGGTGTGAGTGAGGGCAGGTTTTTATTATGCAGATGACAGCTGTTCCTAAAGCCATCTCCTCCAAGTAACTGAGAAAATATGCCGTATTGTAAACTGCTCCGTGATGAAGGCATTCATGTGTTGGTCGGAGCCTTCCTACCCCCAAAGTGTTGCTTTGATGTTATCCTTGTGTTGGGCAACCTGTGAGTTCTTCCCTGTCCCCGGGCGGGGTGGGTGTGAGGAGAACCTTGTTTGTATATATGTCATAGAAAATATCCAAGTACCGTACCCCTAGGAAACAAACTCTTCCTGCGAGATCATAATAGCAAACTTATTTAGCAGATTGGGTGCATTTCAACTCGCAGCAGCCATTTGGGTACCTGGGAAGCCTTAATCGATTTCAGTGCCCTCTGTTAAATACTCAGAGAAGCTAAATTAGAAGGTACTGCTTGTACGTGGAGGAGCCAAAGCTGTGTAACCGTAGGCGTCTTAGAGCTAGGCATGCTTAGCTTACCATACATAGACACAGGAAGGCACAGTAAGATACAGCAGACATTCCAGATTGGATTAAATGGAAGTGTTGGCACCTGTTAGCATAATAAACACAGAGTAGACAGCAAAAGTCCTTGTGATCAGTAAAACAAAATATACAATTCAGACTTGGAAGCACGGAGAGATGCACTTGTGGGTTTTTTTTTTCCATTGCTGATGTTGTTGCTGAAAACTGCTCTGAGGATCTCCTTACACTTTGCACTTGAAATACTTGTTTTAAAAACTTGTGCTGAATTAGTTGTTCTTTGTACTCTTTAAGAAACATTGGCTTAATTTTTGGAGACATTTGCTGATACTCGCTTCAAGTTGTTTCCAGAGCTGGAACATGCTGGAGTCTGTAGGTTAAAAAGATTTTAAAATACCTCATTCTACATAATATTAAATATTGTGTAAAATTAAATATATACAGTGCAATTTATGTTTAGTATATACATATTTAGAGTATGGGAGTAAACCCCAAAGTTTCAGAAACTTCCTAAGTTACGTTGCCAAAGTAAACCCTCTTCACTTTCTCTCATTCCCTGGAAGAGCTCCTTTGTGCAGTCCTGAACTGTTCTTCATGAACTGCTCTTCATTAAATGTATTTTATGAAGTCTGCATATGTAACTCCTGTCCTCAGGGACCTCCAAATGTGGTAGTAATAATTCCTACTTCTTGTACTTGGCACCTGTTACACATTCAAAGTGGCTTAGTGTTTTTTTAATTAAATTGTAACTTTTCTGTCCGTAACACAGATCGTGTTTTAAAAATAATGCTTGCACATCTTCTTTGTGGTTAGCTGTATTACTAGCAAGACAAGTAGGTTTTCCAGGATCAGTTGACAGCCAGCAAGAACAATGTGATTGCTTTAAGTACCTACTATCATCTAATGTATTGATAAAAAAAAAGTAAAAAGGGTCTTGAAAACGTGCGTTCAAATTGGTTTCATAGTCACACACCTACACTCAGATCTGGAAACTGATGTCTGGTGTCTTGCCTGAGATGTTCTGATGGTTGCAAAACATTTGATAACTGACAGTCACGGCACTCTTATCTAGCTAAATCTTTCATGATAAATAATACATCTTTGAAGTCCCCTTCTGATTTCCTGTATTCTAGTGATTTATCCTTGTCTTGATGTGGCCTCCTCTTAGTTTGTTGGGAAACCTCACTGTTTTCTTGAGATAATGTTGATATCTAGGTAATTAAGTTGCTTACCTACAGCTTAATTTGAGAGCCTTTAAATGCTGAGGGTTGGATGTGGCCAGAGACCTTTCACTTCAGAGTATTTTTTGTTGTAATAAACGAAAGTGATTGCCATATTTCTGTAGTGATGTCATGCGGTGCAATGTATTGTTACTAGATAATGTTTACATCTTGACTTCCTTGTCTGAAAGATGAGTGAAGTCAAAAATACCAACAAAGCTATGCAATTCATTGTGTTTACATGGCTCAAGACAAAACACCACGTGCTTGGTTTAGCTCTGTGGACAAGGAGATTTGTCATTGTGGTGCATAGAGTACCTTTTAAAAGCTGTTTAGGAACCAAGAGCACTGGACAACTTCTGAAAAGATGGCACAGGCTTCCAAGAATCAGCCCTGTGCTATAAATCAGACTTAATTGCATGGAATTTGTGATTGTTACATAATTCATTTTACAGAATGCTACCCTCATTCTTGTAATAGTAGCAAGAGTTGAGTATTGATTCTGTCAGTGCAAGCTTGACCACCATAGATCAAAAGTTCATTGAGCCCAACCTCCGCTCACTCTTAGTGTCAACAGCTGATGGCTGGATAAGTGTGTTGTAACGGGGTGTGTGTGAAGCTTTCATAAACTCTGTCTTAAGCTCTAGCAACTTGCAGTCCTGATACCCTGAGCTGATGTTCATGCCCTTGCAGGGAATAGTAATTTTTTAACTTACGCTTTGCAAAATGCCCTTTTGAATCCCCATGTATTTAACTTCTAAAGTCTTCAGTGGCTGTTGCAAGTAGTTTGAGGGCTGACTACACTTTGCCATAAAGAAGTATCTTTTGATTTTTAATCAACACCTTAATGCTGTACTGTTTGGGGCTGCTTTATCTCCTGCAGCTTCATACTGTCATGTCCGAGCAGTATCAGGGCACACAACCTCATGCAACTGTGCAGACACAAAACCCGTGTGTTCAGTACACGCCGATCAATGTGAACATTCAGCACTGATGCAAACACAAACAGCACCAGCGTCCTCATCCAGTTTTCCACACTGGCTCAGTGGGAAACTATATGTTTTTACAATATGGATCCTTCCAGAAAATGGCCTGGACAGAGTTCATCCAGCTATGGCTGGCTCTTGGATCGTCTTTCCTCCAATTAGTTCATGGATAGAAACGCAGACACACCCAGATAGGTATTTCCTCTGACCCTCAGACTTTATGGCCCCACCAGTAGTTGGCCTTGACCTTCTGGCCCCTTCAGTATCTTAACTCCTCCAGTAGTCTCCCTCAGGGAGACTAACCTGTCAGCTCAGACTGATTTTGGTATTGATCGGTGGCTGCCAGGTGACTCCTGCTCTCTGGCTGGTGTGGCCTGATACTCACTGGCAGTCACATTCAATCCAGTTTCTGGCACCACTGACGTATGGGCCCTGTGACCTGTGGTCTGTCATCCAGTTATTGGCCCTTAGAGCTCCATGCACACACATGCACACAGATAAAAGAGTCACCTCATCCAGGAAAACAGTTAGAAATGGAGGTTAAGGCAAGATGAGGAAACACTGTGGTGATCAAGCACAGGGCATGGACGGGCAGGTGCACTGGCTAGACAAGTGTTGTTCAATCCCAAAAAGCTCTTCCCTGCTTCTTATAGCAAGTATCCTACTCCTTTAGGCACTGTTCTCAGACTGAAAGGCGATCTGGAGAGTCTTTCCACTGACTGGTCTGGATGGAGTTCTTAAAATAGCTTCTCTCAGTAGGAACCATTCTACAAATTTCACTTTGTTTCATTGCTGTTCTCTTAACGTACAGCTCTGCCGCCTTCTTTCTGAGACGGAGAATCATAGAATCACAGTCTCACATAATGGCTTGGATTGGAAGGGACCATGGAAGGTCATCTGCTCCCAATGCCCTATCACAGACAGAGACATCTCCTGTCAAACCANAAACCAGGTTACCCAAAGTCCCATCCAGCCTGACTGGGAACAATTTCAGGAAGGGGACATCTACAACTTCTCTGGGCAGCCTGTTCCAGTGTCTCACCACATTCATCATAAGAAATGTCTTCCACATATGTCCAATCTAGATCTACACTCTTTCAGTTTAAAGTTGTTGCCCCTTCTCCTGTCACTACAGGCACTGGTAAAAAATCTTTCTCCATCTTTTTAATAAGTCCCCTTTATATATCAAAAAGCCCTCAATAAGGTCTCCCTGGAGCCTTCTCTTCTCCAGGCGGAACAACCCTGACTCTTTCAGCCTGTCCTCATAGGGGAGGTGCTCCAGCCCTCTGATCATCTTTGTGACCCTCCACTGAGCCAGTTCCAACAGGTCCATGTCGTTCCTTTGCTGAGGACTCCAGAGCTGGGTGCCCTGCTGCAGGTTGGGTCTAACCAGAGCAGAATAGAGAGGCAGAATCACCTCCCTCAACCTGCTGGCCACACTTCTGGTGATGCTGCCTAGCATATGGTTGGGTTTCTGGGCTGTGAGTGCACATTGTCAGCTCATGTCCAATTTTTATGTAACATTTCCCCCATGTCCTACTTTGTAGAGCTGCTCTCATCCCCCAGTTTGTATTGGTATTGGGGATTGCACATCCCAGGTGCAGGACCCTGCACTTGTCCTAGTTTATGTTCATGAGGTTTGCTTGGGCCCACTCCTCCAGCCTGACAACATCTCTCTGGATGGCATTCCTTCCCTCAAGCAAATCAATGGCACCACTCAGTTTGGTGGCCTCAAGCTAGGATGTACCTAGCACTGAAAATGTAGTTTGGCCATTTATATACATTATGGCATAGGGCCATTTTCTGTTTTGCTCCTGCGCTGTTCCCAGAATGTCTTTTCTGATGAGTATCAAGCCACTGACCTGAGGTTTTCCGTTACAGCCCCAAGGCCTGATTAGTGCTCAGGGCTTATTATCATGCATGTGAAGTACAGATTCTCTTTCACCACATACTTCTTTTTCTGTTTATTTACACTGAATTTCAACTGCAATTTCAACACTCCATTGGTTGATGCTGTAAAGCTTTCCTATAGGTATTCAGAGACAGTCTTGTTTTCTGCTACCTTGAATAATTTACTCTGGCAAGAAAACTTTGTTTTGGACAGAAGATGCTTTTTTGTGGGTTGGTTTTTTTTTT
>VXBW01004423.1:164461-190361 GCA_013400375.1 Thinocorus orbignyianus
TTTGGTAGAGAAAAGGTGACTTAGATGTTGTAGTGTATCTAAAATGTAGTTATTATTTTTACTGTAGATGTACGTGACACTAGCATAACATGATACATCTGCATTTCAGTCATGCTTATGGCTGAAGTTCAGTATGTGAAATTGGTCTTAAAGCAGTTCTAGTTCACGCAGCAGACAAGTCATAACATGACTAGATTTTGTGTGACTAACTGCCTGGGCATGCATTCAGTATCAATAGATGCTTATTTACTTTTCTTATAAATGGCTATTCTGAGTATTTTCTATTTTTTAAAGTATATAACAAAGTTTGGCAGAAGTCCACTGTGAACATTTCTGGAACCACAGAATAAAAATCTCACTGCTAAATGGAAAGGCTGCTAGCATGTAGTTTTCTCTGTGTTTCTAAATAAAAGAAAGGTTAAATGCATCTTATGCACACACAGAAAAATCTGTTTACCTCAAAAATTAATAACCTCTTTGTTATGGAACTGTTTTGTTTGTTTAAGTCATGGCGTGGGAAAATAATTGTTTGTGAAACTGACATATTTCAATTTTATGCGATATAACTGATTCACATAATTGACTAGAAAAATCTTTTGTGTGTCATTGCAGTTCTGAATAACAGACCTATGTGTGCAAACAAACACCAAAGTGGTGGTGATCCTGTGTCAAAAATAGTTCATTAGCTTCAGTGCTAAGTCTTAGCAATAATCATTATTAGCGCGACAAATTATATAGCATCATTTTAGTAACATAAGCCCAAACCCTCAGGTCGTCACTCATGTGTATCTAAATAAAGGGGCAGCAAAGTGCTTTATTGAGGGGAACAGTGAGGAATCTGGGAAATTTGGACCAATGCTTACTGAAAGTGTAAGGCTGTTAAGTAGCCTCATCGGTACCAGACTCGTACTCATCTTGCTTCAATTACCTGCTGTAAGAATTTAATGCTCTGCTAACCTGAAATGAGCACTTTTTCTCAATGCCTTTGGGGTCAAGACTGTGTCAGTGACAGAGGAGGTTTTGCCACGCCAGTGTTATAAACTGTGCTTATCCCTCGTAAACAGTTGTTGGTTTTCCCAGGCTTTGGTCTTCTGCACACTGGAATGGGATAGCATGCCCTTCTGCAAGGGCAGGAGTGTGTAAAGCAGTGTTTTAAACTACTTTGTCTTAATTATGCCCAGTACCCGCTCAGCTTGTGCACTTGGTATTTCTCCTGTGCTTTAGCAAGACTGATATGTGTGGGTTCTCATGGGCTAGAAGTGGCCAAGCAGGATGCTAGCATCTTCTGGCTCCGCAATCTGCCCATAAGTGGTCCTGCAGAGGCTGTGTTGTGTGACTGCCAAGACCCTCTTGATCTAGGAAGTCCTGAGCAGTATAGCCCCTACGCAACAGAAGAAGGTGAAGTTGCAGAATTCCTTCACTGAAAGGGTTATAAAGCACTGGAACAGGCTGCCCAGGAAAGCAGTGAAGTCACCATCCCTGGAGGTATTTAAAAGCAGGGTAGATGTGGTGCTCAGGGATGTGGCTAGTAGAGGTTTTGTCAGTAGTAGGTTTACGGCTGGATTCAGTGATCCTAAAGGTCCTTTCCAAACCAGACAATTCTATGATTCTGTAAGTTGCTGAGACCACCACTATTGATTGCTTTATGACTTGGTGTCTGTGGTGAACCCAGTTGCACATACCAATTGGACATGAAAGCTCTGATGTTCATCCTCTTCAGATACTCTGTTTTTTCTATCCAGTACTAGATATGATTTACTGACCTTGCTTTGTGCAGCTATGGCCATTTAATTACTAAATTGACTGGCACTTTGTTGACTCCTAGGAAGTTCTCCCGCTATATTAAAAAATCCAATCTTTTCAATGCCTATAAAAATCTTCATAAATTGAAATTTTTCATTTCTTTGTTTTATGAGTCAGCCTAATATGTAGCATACAGTATTTATTTTCTCTACTATTCAAGGATGGAAAGAAATTACTATAGGAGGCGTAAGATACAAAATTTACTTTCTCTAAGGTACATGCATATTGTCACAATTATAAAATGTGTCTATATGTCTGTGTTTGCACTTGGTTTATGTTTTGTGGTTTCTTTTTTTTTTTTCTAGAAGTAATGTGTAAAATCTTTAGTACCTTTGGATAATGGTTTTTCTCATGTCTAGCCTGCATAAATAATGACTTTCAAGTTTTGGCAGTTTCTTTTTTAGTTTTTGCAGCTGAGCATGTGCTGTGAGCCACTAGCTCCATGCTTGCTCCTCAAATCTGTGTGCAGGTCACTTTAAAACCTTTGAGGTGAGGGCAACATAGAAGTGGTAGTGGTACATGCAAGGAGTTGAGCAAAGAGAACAATTGTGTGCTAGGACCTTCAGCATATCACAGATTTTCAGTGTCTAGAAACTTGTTTGGGAACTAATGCAGGGAGTAAGAAGACTATGAAGAAATAGTGATGCTAATTGGAATCATATCACTTTAACTTCAGTATAAGTGAAATCAGGGTCAGATCTAAAGACCACAAACTCCTCTGCATTTAGTTGAAATTCTGCCATTCATTTCAATGGTGTTAAGATTTCAGCCCAGCAGCTATAATTTAGCCAGATCAATAAGAGGACAAATTGTTAGGAGTTACACACCCATTATTCTTAATCATTCTAGTAGAGCCAGTAGTGCTATATGATCAGTCTTTTACAGAGGCATTTTGAAAATGTTCATCCCAGCTCTCCATTTAGCTTTGTAAATATCTGTCTTTGGATTACTCACCTTCTTAGCAGGACATGGTGTTTTCCTGTATGCAAGCCTCAAATTATACTGGGACATCTGTCACCTTGTTATATCGTTAACTCGCTTTCAGCTTGTTTTGTTAGAGCTCTGCTTTATAACTACTTTAGCTCAATGACATTATGATTACTTTGCTGTGTACTTTAGAAGAACAGGAATAAATTGCTCTTCAGTGTTTCAAATATAAATGGCAGTCATTTAGTTAGAGCAATGTTATAGATTGGTACCTATGTTGCAGAAGTTTAGAAAATGATCTGATGTAAATATTTACAAGAGGTAGGTCTCAACGGTAACTTGAAATACTTAAAAAACAAACCTTTAAAAATTTAGAGATCTGTGACACTGCTTTTAACGTTAAGATTTGTTTCACAATTCAAGTTGCTGTTGTAATATAAAAATACTGCCTTTTTAATTATTCAGAAGTAAACATGGTTAGTTGTGCTGCAGGAAAAAAATATCTACATACCTCTTAAGAAAATAGCACTGATGGTGCCAGCGCAAGTAAAGCACTTACATACTGTGTTTTACAGTACAACATGCTTTTCTTTTATAATTATTAGGAGGAAAGTAACTCTTGCATCTCAAATCACAGAGTAGCCACTGAAAGCAGGCACTAATGGCAGCCACAAAAAGTTGTGTTTTGATAATTTGGTTGCCCGTTTTTGGCACCAGTTTGGTTTTCCTCCTCTTTCTGAATCATTTAAGAACTAACAAGTGACTGTGGTCACAGACAGGATAATAAATAGGTGGCTAATTTGAGGCAGGATAGCAAAACCTGTAACCACAACATGTGACTGCCTGCTGTGTTCTGTTCATACAGAAGTTATTTTATAACCACATTTTTACTCAGCAGTTTTTAAGAAACAACCAAGCTTGACTTTGTAAAGCCAAGAATGTTTTGTTGTAAAGAAAAGGAGTGGGAGCAGAATAAAAATGATCCCTTGGGTCTTGTTGACTGAGTTTAAACTAGGTCGTGTGCTTACTGGTTGCATCTTGAATAGAGAAGGTGGAAGATCTGAAAAGATGGAAGATGTGAAACAAGCTTTCACGTCTTTCACAGTTTACCCTGGAGCTGTTTGCTCACAGCATCTTGTTCCCAGCCTCACGTGGTACTTGGGTCACTCAGTCTGCACGCAGACTTCTCTCTGCATCCCTGCTCTCCTGCTCCATCCACAGCTGAGCTGTTAGCTCCATACGGTAAGCTAGCCTTCCTGATGGGGGTTGTTGTCCTTGTATTTTAGCAGTGAGGAATTTAGGCGTAATTAAAGGCTGCGTTGCCTTTAATTACATGTATGAGAGTCCTTGCCTTAGTCAGAGTGGTGCCTTTGCTTTGTGTAGTGTTGTTCCAGGTCAGCTCTCTATGGTTGGATCTTGCACAACGTCCTCAGAAAATTCTCTATGCGGTGTGTGATGATAGTGATGGGATTGTCACTACAAAGCTAGAATTCTGTTGAACAGTATGCTCCCTCTCCTAATTTTTCTCCCTTACTGCAGCTGGCGATATAATTTACATTTCTGCAGCAGGCAAGAAAATTCCATTTTTATGCCACATCCTGGGAATACAGGACTGCAAGACAGTACATAGAAGAGTGCACTGTTAACGACTCTATAAAACCAAATTATACAACTGTGTTAAAAATGGGAACTTTGAAATGTGTATGTTTAGTTATCAAAAGCACTGGAGCTACTCTTGCATTATTTTATCTTTGGAAATGATAATTTTTAGGGCTTGACAGGGATTGTTTTGTGGGTTTCTTTCTTCTTAAGAAAACTGAATGAGGTTATCTTTTTGACACCGTGTCAGGCAGTAGGATGGCAATCTCCATAATTACTAGAACTTCTGCAGTAGAAGTAGTATCCAGTTTTTATGCAACTGATAGAACAAAGAGGTTCTTAATTTTTAACATTACAAAAGTTAGAGAGGAGGTGTCAGAAACAGAAGTGTAAGAATGAAAGAAAGCAATGATAGGAATCCAGAGAGGGTTTCCGTGGGTGCTGGTCTTCAACTTCTTGTTAGAATTATTTTGCAACAACTTGTAAAAAGTTGTTTTGAAAGACCTGAAAGACCTGAAAAAATTATTTACTGCAATTTTTCCCCCCATGTGATTGAGAACATAGTTTTTGATTTTATTAATTAAGTTATCTGCTGACCCACAGTGAATTGTTTGGCATTGAACTAAATTGCATCGAACTTTATTGGTCTACAGTTCTGTGGCAGCTGAAATAAGACAGGTGTGGTGCCTCTCACCTTTTCTTGTGTATCTTGACTCTCCGCTGTTCCACTGCAGCTGAGAGTCATGTGTCATGGAGGACACATCCCCACAGACCCATCGTAGAAATACAGCTTGGATAAGGAGTACCCCTGTACAGGGCAGGAGCTGCATTGCCGTTCCCTTTACGCTCATGTGGGTTGGTATGGAACAGGCTTCGAAGAATGTGGGCTTTGGTTGGGCCATCATGATTGGTTGATTCAACACAAAGCGCCAAAAATTTTTGTTTTCTCTGGATTTTACGTTCCTAAGTAATTCTTGATATGATAAAACATTAGAATTTCCTGAAGGATAGAAAGGTGGGGTTTTTTTTGCCTGTTACTACTCTCCAGCCCTCCATCACCCCTGTCTGGTGTTAAGACCAAGCAGAAGACGTAAGCAGTGTTTTTCCTCTTACTCAGAATATTCTTCAAGGAAAGATCACGTAAAGAATATTTTGTCTTTTGTTGCAGAAAATTTCTAGTAAGAAAGTGAGCAAGGCTTTGAACTGACCTGAAAGCTGTGCCTGATTTCCTACTGTAATTTGGCATTATGCCTTGTATGCCTGTTGATGCACAAAATTATGTTCTTTTATAGAGTCCTTACTACAGGGAATGCCTCTGTTCCTACTATCAGTGACAAAACTGGGTTGCTTTTCAATCCTTACACACAACTGTGTGTTTCTGTGCCTTTGGAAAAAATAATGTTCATGTGGGCTACAAAGCTCCAAACATAAGAGAATTTGTGAAGAGAAATTGAATTTCTGGCATAGTTCTTCCCACAATACATTCCAGTGAGTTAAAAACAAAAAACAAGAGGTACTGTTTGTATTTAGACAGAGCTGTTGGTGATGAACTGCTTCTCAGATGTTTTGGTTGAAACTGATGGCTTAAAGATGTAGTGGCATTTTTCTGTGTGTATCTTCTTTTTAAAAGGATCAAATTTGGTTCACGGAAAAAAAAAAAAGAGGCAATTTATAATTTGACATTTATGTACAAATGGAAAAAGGTATGTAAAGTAAATTGAATCAACATTTGCTGTGTGAATATTTCTTTGATCATTCAGTATTTATTATTACGTTACATAGAAAATGTGAATCATGAACATAGTTTTGAGAAACTCCAGTAAAATTGCAGAGATCATAACTTCTAAAACTTGTTATGTGCAGCAGTACTAAACGAAGGTGCAATAGTGTCCCTTGAAATTACTCTGTCTGTATTCATGCTGCAGCTGCTTTGGTTGCTGTGGTTTATTTGCCATCCTCGATTTTTCTGTAATTGGTTATGAAAAGTGTTGCACAACAGAAATAGTAGAAAGCAGAGCTTTACTTAAAAGAAGTTTCGATTATATGGCAAGTTCAAGACCTAATGAACTGCACATTTGTGTTGAACTGGCAAGAAATCAATAGCACTTGGCTATTAGACTGCTGCAAAGGAAGGATCAGTAGGCTGTTTTGCACTTCTCAAGACAAGGCTTCATAGGATTTATTCTGGAATAGCAACAATGCTACCATCATGGGAAGGTTTTCATGTTCAGAGATGACGTTCCTCAGGAACTCAAAATCTCATTGTTTGTTCAGGTTAACCTGAGAAAGCTATCGCTGCTGGGGATGCGGCTTGACATAGGAAACAAAATTTGAGGTTGTGTAAGGAGGAACATAAAATATTCTCTTTGTGGAAAATTAACAGAAAGTCCCATTGTTCTGCATACGATTTATTCTTCTCTGGGAAAAGTGAAAGTGATTCCTGCACTTTTCTGCCCCCGTTTCTCAACCATTTTGCGTCTCTGTCTTCTCCAAAGTCATGATGCCAACTTAGAACTGCTCTCAGTTCTCACTGTCACCTGCTCTTTGCAGGGAAGTGACGTTTGACCAGCAGTCCTGTGTATGCTTTGAAATTCTCAAGTCATGTCTGTGGACAGCAGGATCAGACTTTACTGCTACCTTGATTGTGTGCAGGACAGCCTGGTGGTAAAGCAGCTGCAATGAGGTGACATGGCCATGGTCACTGAACCTGATCAGCACCTATGACTCTTGAAACAGAGCTCTGCTTTGCCCTTGGCAGCTTTATTAGGAGTTTGTACTGGTAGTTGCTGACATCCTGCAAAATGTTTCAGAAAGCCTGTAAAAGAAAATCATGTGTGTTTAAATACATGTAATATGAAATACTGTAACAAACTGCATTGTTTGGAGAATGAAGCTGCACTGCACACACCTAGAAGAGCTAGTGATGTCACTGCTCAAATGCTGATGCTATCCAGGAATTGTGGAACATCTGGACATGTCTCAGTTATCAGAAAGGTGCTTCCAAAGGTCAATATTAACCAACATAGTGCCAGAATACTCACATCAGATGGAAAGGAAACTCATGCCTGTCATGAATAAAAAGGTTCTTCAACTCTTTTATCATAAGTTCTTTGGTAAACACACTGTGCAAAAGAAGCACTATATGTCTTTGCTTGACACCAAGAATTCCCTCAGTGCTGAAGGGAACTGGGCATGTTTAGTTTGGAGAAGAGGAGGCTGAGGGGAGACCTCCTTGCCCTCTACAGCTGCCTGAAAGGAGGTTGTAGAGAGGTGGGTGGTGGCCTCTTCTCCCAAGTGAGTAACGACATGACCAGAGGAAATGGTCTGAAGTTGCAGCAGGGGAGGTTTAGATTAGATATGAGGAAGAATTACTTCACTGAGAGGGTGGTCAGGCACTGGAACAGCCTGCCCGGGGGGGTGGTGGAGTCACCATCCCTGGAGGTATTTAAGAGATGTGTGGACGTGACACTTCAGAGCATGCTCTAGTAGCTGAGATCATTTGGTTGGGTGATTTGGTTTGTGGGATTTTTGTTGTTTTTTGTTCTTGGGGTTTTTTTTATGGGTTTGTGTGTGTGTGTATGGTTGTACTGGATTATCTCAGAGGTCCTTTCCAACCATGAAGATTCTGTGATTCTGTAATTATCATTGCAGAGGAAAAAAGAGTTGATGAAAGGGTATTATCAACGAGTGGACATTCAAAAGTAGTTACGTAACTCCTTTTGGTATATTTGCTTTAAGCCCATTTTATTTCTACACAAGCTAAATATTAGCACACAGAAGGTAGTTTGGGTTTGCATTTTCAGCTTTGTTTATGTTGTCTTTGTAGTGATGCCGTCATGCTACACAGCTGGGTAAAGACAGCATTTATTAGAGTAGGTTGTATAAGCTCCGTTTCCCCGAAGAGGTGGCATTGGTAATGAAATGATAAAAACTGGTATCTGTAGCTGAAGGGAGGGCAGTGGGACAGATAATGCTTGTGCCTCTTGAGGATGTTTTGCCAGGATGCACGCATCTCACAATACTTTTATGTAGTTAAGGACGTGACAACTCCAGCATCTTTCTCTCTCAAAAGGTTTTGGTGATTTCTTTTCCATGTACTCTCCCCAGAGCAAGCTGCAGGTATTTGACCCTTGCGTTAATGAATCTAGTGAGGTTTAGATATGAACTTCCTTGTTGGAGGAAACCTATAGTTCCAAAGAGGGAGAATAGCTAGGGATCAGTTGGGAAAATAACTTGCTTCCTCATTTCCCTCGTTAAGGCAGTCCTTTGCAGTGGTGTCTTTGAAACGCTTGGCTTTGGAGTGGGGGAGAGGAAATACCTTCTCACACTCTGAATTTCAATTAAGGTGTTCTTGGTGTTTGGGTAGGAGGTCCTACCAGAGGATGTTAACAGTAGTTCAGCAAAATCTGTGGCCAGGTGTGAATAGAAATGGGGTTCCCTGCCCTGCCAGTACTGTTAAAAAATTAAGAAATAGGTTATGGTTACTACCCTAAGTAACTTCCTATTGCTATCTTTTTACAAGCCTTGTTGTCTGATTAGTTGTGGTGGAATGACAAGTGTCACCATGGATCATCACAGAGCATTGACAGACAATTTTGAGGGAACCCAAAATCCAGGCATTCTCTAAAAGATGTGAAGTGTTTCTATCCTATTGTCAAAGAATATGAGTAATTGTTGAATTACTTAAAAAGGAAACTTTAACACATCCTTTGCTATGTGGATGACACTCATTTGCCTGAAAAAATCAGGTATATCTGAGTGTTTAAAGTACTTCACATTGAGTAACTCCAAAATCTTTGTTACTAACAGAAGATCTGTTGAATGTATCACCGCTAACATGATTTGAGAGATACCTGTAAAAACCTGAGAAGCAAACATGTACTACTGTTTCAGTTGGGTAAATTGTTGAAAACTGAATGTATGCTTAAATAGGTCTTTGGCAGTGGTAAAATGTGGACTCCATCTCTAATGCTATTGGTTTTACAGCCTGAAAATAGTTTTATTTTACATGAACCGTGAACACATTTCAGCAAGCTCCAGCCAAATTTTGAAAACTAATTTCTGATTTACCACTTCTATAGTACAATTCAGTTCTCACCCTTCATATGAAATATTTGTGGATGTGATACCCTTATCAGTGTGAGGTTTTCTATTATATATAGGTGGATTAGTTGATTGGATTATTTTTGGATTACTGGTACTGCATGTCTAAACAATTGAAAGGAAATTTCAGTGAATCCTTGTGAAAAAACAGGGGTTGACAGTAGATAGTCAGAAGTTGAAATGCTACTACTGAAGATTAGGGAAAGATTGTCTTACAGACTGAATCATCTTAATTGTTGCTTGGGCAAAATGAGGTATGTTAGATTTTGAGGGGGGTTTAGGGGGAACTTTTTGGTCATTGATGAAAACATGTAAAACTTAAAGGATAGCAGGTATAAGAATATGTACAGAAATGTCACAGAAATTTGATCCAAGCGTTTCTTAGTGGGTAAGATATGACAGGCTCAGTCACTGGATCTTTTATGTCCTGAGACAAGGTAGACATTTTATTTCTCTGTGTATCTGAGTATATCTGATACACTCATGTGATTTTGAGACAGAGCAGTCCAAACTATTGCCTAGTGATCTTGAATATCTGGATGTGCAGATGGTTATAGTTCCCTCCAAATGGGTAACCACTGTTTTTCTAGTTACAGTCTCTTGGGATGTAAGTTTGGTGAAGAACTTATTTCTATGCAACTTATGGTTAAAGAAGCACTGTTTTCACCTCTGCCTTGTTCTTGGACTTCTTGAATGCCATTTTTTGGCCTCCTGATCCAGGTGCGTAGACCAACCAGTGCTCCTTTTGGTGGCGTATGAGTAAAGAGAAGGTGGAAGTCTAGTCAGGAGAACTTGCTTCTGGTGCTGGAACAATATTCTCTTGCTAAAGACTAGATTCTGTCACTTCACTTCCCAGATTTTTTACAAAGTTATACTCAGGCTCCAGCCCTTAGGGCTAGTTAACCACAGAGCAGGAGTGTCAGGGAGTGTGGTGGCACTGAGAAGCCATTTTTCCATGTCATATGTCATAAAATCATTCAGGCTTGACAGGCACTTCTGAAAACGTTGTGCGTGGCTCTTTGCAGTGGCCCTTTCTTTTTCCGTCAAAAGCCTGGCAATCTGTGGTGCTGACAAGTGGACTCTGATCAGTCTTGTCCCTTACCTCATAGGATGGTGCAGTTGCTTGAAATTCTGAGTGTTCAGTTTTTTTCTGAAACTGTTTATAGATAGAAATGATTATACATAACAGAGAAGTAACGAGGTCTACAATGTGCTGACTTCTTATTCCTGCTTCCCTGTCGTATGTTGGCTCACTTCAGGGAGAGGAACTCTTTTTATAGCAATCTTGAGATGCACTCGTTTATAGCAGATCTATATTTGGGCATCTTTGCACATACCCTTGTGTCTAAAATGGGCACCATAATTCTTACCTGGTAGAGGGGTTAGAAGATTACCTACGGTCTGTAAAGAGCTTTAAAAATGACAAATCCTATGTTTCCATATCTTCAGAATATAATTAGGAAGCCAGCCAATTAACTTGCTTCCTGGAAATTAATAGGTCAAAAGTACTTGCTCTATAAAAATTGTTTATGTGAATGATTTGGGTTAAGTATACTTTTTTTTTCTTTGGTCTTCCCATATGTGGTGGTGTTTACTGAGAAACCCAAGCCCTGCTCTTGCACTGGGTGGTTGTACTCTTCAAAACTGAGGCCTCTTTTATAATTTCATTAATTATCCGTTTACTGACTATTTGAAATGGGGCTGCATGTTTTTAGTAGTGAGGGTAATTTACTTTCTGGAATAAGTGATTGTGGGCTCGGGTGGGTTTTTCATTACTTTTTATGTTAGGATTGATTAAGGAGGATCTGCGTCTCACCTTGATCCTGTTTGTTTGAGGCAAGAGCCGTCTAGTGGGATTCTTCTGGCCTGTATTACAGACATCATCAGACTAGAAGGTTATAGATGTTCCTTCTGACCTTTAAAGTCTGATATTTTAATTAAAATACAGGGATGTCTTTTGTGGGGGAAAACAAATACCGATAGTTTGTACCTGAATTTATGTGGAGGATCTATGTATCATTATCAGATTTTGAACAAGAAAATTGGATAGCAGGTGCTCCAGGTGCTATTTGGACAAGGAGGGAAAGGCTGTCAGTACCTGGAAAAAGGTTAGGATTGCTAAGAATGGTGAAGGAATGAGGCAGGATGAAAAAAGAACAAAACATATAATGCCTGATTTCTGAAAAATGTATAAAACAACTGCCACTGCTTACAGTATTCCCTGTTGTCTCTTTCTATCTGTTTCCCCCATCTGTCCTTTCTCTGTTACTTTGAACAGCACAGTTTTGTACTGATACAGCTGTGTTGAACTGCTTAGTTACATGGTAAGGCTGTAATCTTGATTCTCTTTAGCTCTGCCGCGCTTGAGAAGGGATCAGGACTCAGAGTAACTGGACTGTTCATTCCCTTCTTTTTGGCCCCAGTGGAAGGGCAGATAAGAAGTGAGGAGATACGTCCCCAGCATCCATGCTGGAATAGGCCATCAATAAGAATGAAGAACAGTAGTTCCGTGCTCTTTGTCCATCGTTTGTGCTGCAGACATTTCAGTACAGGACATCACAATCTCAACATGTACCTGACCATTTGCTGAACTCTCCACATGGAGGCTGAATGTGTGTGTTCTGAAAATATTTCGCACTACAATTAAAAAACTTAACTCTTTTGAAGGATGTGCTTTTCCATTTGCAAGCATAAGGAATATGTTGTAAATAAACAGAAGGCTGAAGGGGATGTGAGGCAACAAATGGTAGCTAAAATTTAGAGATTTTATTTGATAAGTATGATCTGCAGACTTGGGTGCCCTGTTCTTTTGCCAGTGCTTGGGAAGGTGAGAATCCTAGGAATGGGATCAAGAGTACACAGTGGTGAGCAGAGGGATACTTAAACTATTAGGTATTTGGAACTTTATAGAGATTTGGCTATAGAAAGTATCTTCAGGACACAGCTGTTTCATCATTCACCTAAGGAAATTAGATCTAGAGGTGGTATCCGTGTCAGTCGCAGAAGACCTTACATGTGGGAACAGGCTAAGGATACGCAGGAAGGCAGAAGCTACACTGTGAATATTTACTAGTGAATATATTGGCACTGAGATGTAGCCTTTCAGGTCTCTAAAAAGTTAAATGATGGTCTTTGTGGATTGCTCTGCCAACCAAGTCCCAGGCTGGTTTCCAGAAATCTTTCAGAAGACCTGTCTCATATACAGAGTTCCCAGATAAATGAGACATTTATCATAGAATCATAGAATGGTTAGAGTTGCAAGGGACCTTAAAGATCATACAGTTCCAAGCCCCCTGCCATGGGCAGGGACACCTCCCACCACACCAGGTTGCTCAAAGCCCCGTCCAGCCTGGCCTTGAACACTGCCAGGGGTGGCGCATCCACAACTTCTCTGGACGGCATCCCTTCCCTCCAGTGTGTTGGCCATGCTGCCGAGCTTATTGTCATCAACAAACTTGCTGAGAGTGCATTCTATCCTACTGCCCATGTCTCCAACAAAGACGTTAAATAGTGTTGGTCACACTTGACCTGACTGTCCTTAATTCAGTCTCATACTTGCATTACAGACCTTATTTCTGTTCAGTGCAAGGCCCTGTACACAGCAGCAGTAGTAATGACTCTTGTGAGAAAAGGGAAAATGTCCCACAGTGAGGTAATGCACAGCCTTCTAGGCAAACAACTTGCTGTTTCCGGAAGGAAATTCCCACTGGACAGTGTCAAATGCATTTTGAGACCATGGTCCCCACGTTCAGTTTATTATTAGTGAATAATTTAGTGGTGCTTACCATATTGTATGAGTTCCTGTAGGCTTTACTTTGTGAAATTTCCTTTCGTGCAACAGAATTTTTCCCTGTTGATAAACTACTGCTGAAGTAGAAATGGTCTGCATTGAAAATACAGCAGATGGGGCCATATTAGCTTGATTCTCTCATCCATGAAAACAAATGCTGTAACCACTGCAATTTGGCATAATTTTGATGCAAGTCAACATTGTTGCAGGAGAATTGGTGTCTGCAATAACCTTCCTATATTCCTTGGTTTTTGTTTTACATACAAGTTGGGTGTGGTATTTTTTTATCAATACTAAGAGTTTATAGAGCAGGGTACGTTTATGTAGAATGTCTCTAATTCCAAAACTGCTGATTGCATATTGAAATATAATGACCTCATAATGTTGTTTCACTTGGCCCAGACAATATTTATGGTACAGCTCAGGAAGGTGGTTCACAGTCAGATGCCAGAGTAGATTTTGTGCAGCAGGTTGTACCTTGATTAATCCAATATTGTTTAAAGAGAGAAGACATCAAGCCATCTCATCTGTACAACACAGGAGGTGAGTGGGTGTGCATTTTATGTTTTTGTCCAGTGTTAAACTAAACCCAGAACATGCAACACAGCTCATCTCTGAATCTCCTCAGTGTGGAAGATGGAGATCCGAAACAGTGCCTTCCCATGTGTTGAGCCAGTGACTTGGCAGATAAAAGTCCTATTCTCTTTTACCTCCAGAAGTTTTTTCTCTTGTAGTCCTGTTCAATACGAGTTTTCTCTCTACCAGAGGAAGTGAAGTAACATTAAATTGTTTAAAAAAACGTTAATCCCTGGGTGCCACCACAAAGAACCACAGAAGCTGAAATACTGTAGTAGATCTTTGCCAGTTTTTCGCATTATCTCTTTAATTTTTCTAAAGAATCAAAATCCAAAACAAAATATGCAAGGAAAAAACAGACACTTAGTAAGGCCAGCACTTCATGAAAATGCCAGTGTATCTTGTTTATAATAACGTGTGGAGCAATTTGGAGGATTTAAAAGAGTCACATACCATCAAGTGAAATTTTAATTAGCTCCCGTAAGACTATGAAAAAGGCTTTATCTGAGTGGACCAAAGGCCCAGCTAGTCTAATATCCTGTCTCACAATGTGACCATAAGGACATGCTGGGGAAGGCATCAACTGACATACTTTACTTTTTGTTTCCCTTTCCTCTGAGATGACTTTAAGTTTCCAGTTATTTTCAGCTTAAGGACTGTTTGAATTCTGAATATGTGAATTCTGTGGGCTGTAGCCCACAGTTTCTGTACACTGAACTCTCTTGTCTTCCTGAAACCCATTGACACTTATGGCATTTACCACAGTAGCAATACCACTTTACTGCCAGTTGCATGAAGAGCTGCTTTCAATTTGTTTTGAAGCTGTTTTCTGTGGCATTCATTTAGTTGATGGTGGTTCTTTTTTAATTGGAAGAGAAATAGAGCAGTGGATCCCTATCCATCTGTTCCATGCCTCTTGTGGTTTTGTAGATGCATGTTGTACCCCTAGAATTGTTTTCTTTGTACTGAAGAATCTCAGCTCTCTCAAGTTTTTACTTATATGGATATCTGATTTGGACTTATGCCAGATTTTCTGTGCCACTTTACCTTTTTTTTTAACCTTTCCCATTTTATGTTCCCCTTTCTGCAATGGGAGGTCCAAAACTACTGACAGTATTTAAGATGTTTCATAGCATGACACCCTTGTCTACTTTGTTCTGTTTCTTTCCCAGTTGCCTCTAGTGCTCTGGTTTGTTTTCGGCAGCTGCTGAGCATTAGGCCGGTGTTTTCATGGAACTTGTTCCAGGATCTTACTCCTGAGTGGTACTACCAAGCACAGAGTCCATCTTTCCACTTGAGAAGCTTGCAATGTTTTTCCTCACATATGTCACTTTCCATTTGCGTACAATGAATTCCATCTGAAATTTAACTGTCCAGTAACTCAGGCATGTTGACTCTGCAGTTCTTCATAATAGGTTCTCATCATTACTATGCTGAACAATTAACAAACTTTGTCATCCTTTGTGATGCCTGTCCCAGACCTCAACACAATTCCCCGAAGAAGTCCTTTGGTGACCTTGTTCCATTGTAAGAACTAACAGATGGTCCAATATTCCAGCTCTGTTTCCTAGCATTTGATCAGCTCTTTTTTTTTTTTTTCTTTTTATCGATGGAGGGATGTTTTTCTTACAAGTCCAAGATGGTTAAGCGTTTCCCTAAAAATCTGTCAAAAGCATTTTGAAAACCATAGCATTGTAATCCAAATGCTTGTTGACCCCTTCAGAGAACTCCACGGGGCTTGGAGGAGATGACATCCTTTTACAAAAGCCATACTGACGCTTCCCAAGTACATCATATTAATTCTGATGTCCACGAATCCTGTTCTCATTATAGCTTTTACTAATTGTTGTGATACAAACATGAAGTGTGTTGGCTTCCTAGATTTCACTGGAAACTTAAAAAAAAATAGTGAAGGTTTTCAATCTCCTATTATTATTCCATTCTTGTGTTTATTTAGTAACAATGGGCTACAAATTTCCTACCAGTGCTAGTGGCACAGCAAGTGTCAAGACATGGCAAAACCCAACCCTGGAATTTGCCTTCACTTGACTCAAGAAACAGTACTCTCCTTCCCACTAACATGCTACTGATCCAGTGATCTAGATGGATTCTTGTCTTCTCCTTCAAACACCTCCCTTATCTCCATACACTCACCCTTTAACACTTGTTCCCTTTTAGAGATGCTGCCACCTTCTAAACATATTCCCTTCTTCTCTTTCCCTTCCCCAGGATGTAAGAAATACAGAATACATGTAAATGTTTTGTATTTGAGAAGCTGGGCAAAAACACATCTGAAAACTTCATGCATTAACATGTCCTTGGATAGTACTAGGTACTTTAATTAAGTCTGCAATTTGCAGCTTTTCCTTCAAGGATTACTGAGGAGTCTTCAGTTGCTGCAGTGATTGTCCGCTTCTGCCGAATAATTTTACTAGTGCTTGAGATTGCATACAGGTTTCCATATTCTGAAAGGAAAATGCCTGTTTAAAAATACTTTTAAGTTGTCATCTTAAATTTTCATTAGTTGCCTCTCCCACCTTTTTTTAGGCTCAGAGGGTTTTTAACATATCCTTATAAGGATCATGTAGTGAATATAAGCCTTAAAGATACAGAAGATTCTTAAGCTTCCTCATACCTCACATTGAAGACAGGCTTTTGTTAAGGGTCTTGATTTTTGGTAGCAGTCTTGGTACACAGACTAAATTTTCACAGTTATTTTGCATGTATAGTCTAAATTTTTGTCAATATTGATGGCTGGAATTTTCTGTTTAAATAACTCTTGAAGTCCTGGCTTGACTGATTAAACCAAGAGTGTGCAACAAATCACTGACAGATCAGGAAGGAGTGTATAATGAGGTCAGGCCACATTTAAGATTTAAAAATAATATTTTAGTAGTATATTACAAAGAGAGTTAAATTTTGGGTTATGTTTAGTAAGAAAACTTTAGGGACAAGCTGGCCATAGGCAAGTAGCAATTACAAAAGTATAGTCATGTACAAGCCTGCAATACAACAGAATTTTGTAGTCACCTTGGAGAAACATAATTTAAATATTTATATGCAGTGCTGATGGAAGGATAAGGTAGCAAAACCGCATGGCATGATTTCTCCAGTATAAGTTTTTCCATCTGGATTTTCAAAGCTGACCAAATTTAAGACGAGCTGTAGGCATGAGCTTGCAGTAGGAGTTGTCAAGCAGCGTTATTGCTGAGGGCAGCAGCTTCTCAGCCTGTGACAGCACCACCATGGGCAGATGAGTGCTCATTCTCCTTGATCCATCAGTGTCCCTGTAACTGAATTTTTGCAGGCATCAGCACTGACTTACAAATGGAAAAGACACGTCGGGTTACTACAACTACGGAGGGAGGAAAACGAGTAACTGATGAAACAGAGGTAGTGATGTTATCAGGGGACAGGAGAAAGGGGATAGGATAGGAGATGTCCTCTGCAGTTTCTTTATGAGGTGGAGGGAAAAGCATGAGCTGTGGGACCAGCCCTGTGTGTTGTAGAGTGTGGCACCTCTGTTGGTTTGACTCACTTCATAAACAGCGCATGCTCATCAGTCACAAGGAGAATGGCATTTTGCTGTCAGGAAATCTAGTTTTAGAATTGCCTGTGTTAGTGGAAGCTCTACCTCTATATGCCTTAAAGGTCGGTTTTTTGTACAGGACATATATAATTTGGGTTAGTTTGGGGCTAGGGTTGATGGTTTGGTTTTGGTGTTTGTTTTTGTTTGTGGTGTTTGTTTTTGTTTTTGTTTTTGCCAGAATGCTGCTGCTTTTTTTCCTTGGAAAGAAGGACAGCTTCAGAGCTTTTGCTGCCCATTGTCTTGGCGGTTTTATAAGGACAAATTTATGGTGTGAACTTGCTGCCACTGGAGGGCCCAGCAAATAATCAGTGTACTCTGGCATAAGACTTATTTCACTCAGTGTCTTACTCTTGTTGCAGTCTTTGAAGTGGAGGTGCCCATCGCCTGATTCCTTCATCTTTCCTCTTCACTGTAGGATGAAACTGTTTAGTAGTAGATACAAGTCAGAGAAGTGATGCACAACAATGCTATTGATGTGTCTTGATCCCATTGTTCTTTCCTTCTCTGTCAGTCAAGATAATGCCTTCATACATATGCAAAGTATATGAAACTTCCCCATGTTTTTTTCTCCCCAAGCTTTACTTTGGAAAACTGCCAAAGAGGTTCTTGTTGAAATGAAGACTTACTGTTTTGCTTAATGCATACTTGGATACTGAAAAGACAACTTAAAGTGAAATTACTGAATTTGTTTTAACTCAAAATACAGAACTTTCATTTTATCTTCTATGAGTCTGATGATTTTCAGAATAAACAGTAATAAAACAATTGTCCAGCTGAACCAGTGGGCTTAACCTGAAACATGAGTGCTTGCCTTCTAGTCCAACAGACATGACAAATGATGGTGAGGGCAGTTGACATAAAAGTGTCCTATAGACCTTAAATATTTATTGTCATCATTTCAAGAAACCAGTAGTGTATATGCAGAAAAGTGTTTTTTACCTGTACAGTACTGCACTCATATAGAAGCTGAGCTGTACTAAAGTTAACATGTCTATGTATAAAAATATATATATGTATATAGATCCACTTGCATACATTATCAACTTGAAAATCTAATAGCGTATCACAGATACCATCTTATTTTCTTGTAGTAAATTAGCTTTGGAAACAATCAACATCTGTTTTAAAAAGAGAGTTCAAGGATGATGTAGAGATTCTTTTTAGAGGCGTGTTATGTTTTGCTTGCACTTTGCTTACTCTAGAGTTGGCTACTTCTGGGTAAATTATGTGATGTTGATACTGATGTTGGAGTGCAATGTGCATGATTGAAGGGGGTGGAGGATGTAGAAAGCAGCTGACAAAAACAAATACCTTTTATACTTTTAGCGTTTGTTTCCACTGAGTCCAATCCTACTGTAGTAGCCCTCTAAGTTTGTTTGAATTTCTGCATTTCCTTGGCCTGGCTAAGTCTTTAGGTTGTGCCTATTGCCATAGTAACTGCACACCCCTAAGTCTGAATTCTACAGTGTGAGATCACTGCAAACCTTGCTCAAAAGAGGTCTGAGTTATCTCACTTTAAAAGAAAAAGTAGGGAAGGCTATAATATTGTCTCTCCCTTTAACTTGAATCCCTACACAATGAGATTAAATCTACTGCTTGTCTACGCTCCTGTCTTTATTCTAATTTTATATGTAGCAGCTTTAAGAAGCACAAATAAGTTGTTACATAAATTGCAGCTCTGAACAGTGTGATTTATCTTTAAATAAACTTTTTAAAGTAGACTATCCCAGTGTATAAACAGAGCACATTTGAGTGTAATCTTGCTGCACTTTTTACTGCCCTGTAGGTTGTTTTCAACTGCACTGTATTGTCAGAAAAGTTTTTAGCTGTCACTTCTATGGAGAGTCCTTTGGGCCTGTGTGTTGGGTTCGCATGACAAGGTTTTGGGAGCAGGGAGGCTACAGAGGTAGCTTCTGTGAGAAGGTACTAGAAGCTTCCCCCACGTCCGACAGAGGAGATGCTAGCTGGCTCCAAGACAGACCCACCACGGGCCAAAGCTGAGCCCGTCAGCGATGGTGGTGGCGCCTCTGGGATAACATAGATAAGACAGGAAAAAAAAGAAACACCTGCTGTGGATGAGCAGTTGGAAGAGAGGAGTGACACTATATGAGAGGAACAACCCTGGAGACATCAAGGTCAGTGAAGAAGGAGGGGGAGGAAGTTCTCCAGGGACTGGAGCAGAGGTTCCCCTACAATGCACTGTGAAGACCATGGTGAGGCAGGTTGTCCCCCTGTACTCCCTACAGTCCATGGAGGTCCGTGGTGGAGCAGATGTTTATCTGCAGCCCATGGAGGACTCCATGCTCCAGCAGGTGGATACCTGAAGGAGGCTATGACCTCGTAGGAAGCCTGTGCTTGAGAAGGCTTCTAGCAGGACCTGTGGAAACCACGGAGAGAGGAACCCATGCTGGAGCAGGTTTGCTGGCACGACTTGTGACCCTGTGGAGGACCCACACAAGAACAGTGTGCTGTGAAGGACTGCACCCCATGGAAAGGACCCATACTGGAGCAGTTTGTGGAGAAATGCATCCTTCTTCTCCAACACTTCTCTTATGTTGGAGAAGTTAATGGAGAACTGTATCCTGTGGGAGGGACTCCACACAGGAGCAGGAAAGGAGTGTGAGGGGTCCTCTCCCTGAGGAGGAAGNGAAGGAGAGGCAGAGGTGTGATGAAATGACTGCAACCCCCATTCCCTATCCCCCTGGCAGCACCCAAGGAGGAGGTAGAGAATTAGGGAGTAAAACCGAGCCTGCGAAGAAGAGAGGGGTGGAAAGTGTTTTAAGATTTAGTTCTTATTTCTCGTTATCCTCCTCTGATTTGATTGGTAATAAATTAAACTGATTTTCCTGAGTTGAGTCTCTTTTGCCCATGACTGAAATGGACAAGTGATCTCTCCCTGTCCTTATCTCAATCCCTGAGCCTTTTGTTATATTTCCTCTCCCTTGTCTGGCTGAGGAGAGGAATGGTAGAGCAGCTTTGGTGGGCACTGAGTGTTCAGCCAGGGTCAACCCACCATAACTTGATTAAATGTGTCTTTCACTGCATGGCATTCAGGTTTAAGTGATACATGCTGTCAAAATCTCACAGTTTCATAGGGCTGTCCTCTTAACGATTTATTGATTCTCTTCTGTGCTCTGGAGTTGTTTCGTTTCTGGAACTTGGCACATCTGAGCTTGGACTTTCTTTGTAGAGCCTGTTAAATGTTAGTGCCTTTTTTCTGTTTTATTGGCCTGATGCTCATCATGCAGTGCTTGTGGTCTTCCAAGTGTTTCGTAGACATGTAACAATCTTTAGTAAATTAACATAACACACAAATGAATAGTTCCTTATGGAACGCCAGTGTAACCTACTCCTGTTACTCGAAAGGAAACCAGACGTATGAGCATACACAGATGCACAGTGGCAGCTGGGTTTTGTAAATCTGAGGTCCCCAGGCACAGACCTCAATGCAAATCCAGGTGCACAGACTGTGCTGGAGCCAGTGCAGTGAATCCCGTGCATCTGGGGTGTGCTGAACCTGCTCCGGGTATGCTGTGCAGCCCGCTTCTCTCTTGTACCTGCACCACAGGCTGCCAGATGTTTCAGGAGGGGGGCCATAAGTGGCTGAAATCATCTCTTTTTCTATGGACCAGAATTCATTACCAGTGTTGACAATATCTGCAGCCAATTCTCCGTAGGTGAAATTTCACCCCTTCTGTTTCTGTTTATGCTTGTGTTCCTCCTGCCTTTGAAATGGCTTTTATTTCTGAGGTGGTTTATATTTGCTTGATCTCCAGCACGGTGTTTGGCTCAGAGAGGTTTTTTCGGCTGAGCTGTGGGTTTGACAGGGAAAGCAGAATGTTTGTTGACATCACTTCAGGCTTCTTACTGCTGTAAACAATGGCTAATGGCGTGGGAGAACACAAATTCTATACCTCGCTTGCTGGCTGGACTGAGTTTGGAATTTGCTGTTAGACCCCAGAAAGCAATTGCTGCCACACGAGGTTATACTCTGTGCCCTGTTAACTGGGATGAAGGTGGAAGAGGGGCTGAGAAGTTGTAGGTAATGAAGAGAACTGCATGAGCTGGAACAGAGAGATGTAGCTGTAGGAGCTCCTGAATCACATTGGACCAACCTAATGACCAGATGGTTTTATGTATGGGCAGTTCTGTAATGGGTCCCTCTGCCTGTGTAGCATCTGCCTTACTGATGCGTGCATTTCAGGCAGCTGTGGAAATTACAGCTGCGTGTTTAGGTAGAATGTTTTCTCACCTGTTTTCATCAAGGTTGGAAGAATTCCTTTTGCTACCTGGCTGTAAGTCAGTATGCAAGCTATGCAAAACAAGGTTGTAAATTACCCACCTTGTAAAAGGGGTTTTAAGGTGGATGACTAGGGGTTCTCTTTTCCCCAGTTGATATTACTATTATTGATGCATTCTGAAAATAGGAAAAGCTTTCCTGAAATTCTGTGTTCTATGGAATGTACAGTGAGGGCCTTCTTGTAAGAAGTGCCATTGGAACACATGACACTTCTTGTGTGAATAGCATTTTCCTGTGAAAACAAAAAGTTGTTGCAATGACAACTGCGAGTGAGGCTTCTTGAAAGAAAGGGGAAAATGTTTGGGGATTGTGATCAATGAGAAGGTAGACTTTGCTTGTTCTTTTGGAAAGGAGGAGCTGGAGCCAGTGCACAGTCGGCATTCTCAAGAGGAAGTGGTGGCAGTTCCAGTTTTGGTATCCCAGGCTGACATCTAAGAAAAATTTTAGCTGAAAAAATGCAAGGGGAAAAGAACTACAGACACCCTACTATAGACAACACTGTTGTATTTGACTGCAGAAACTCTTAGGGAATTACATTCTGGTGTCTCCTATGTGGGAGCTTAAGAACAATAACTTAACAGTAAGTATCATGAAAGCTATTACCTTGATACACAGGGGAATTTGTTAAGGGTACAGTTTCAACTTCAATCTGTGTTTTATGACTAATAGCATAAAACATCTTTCTAGGCTGGCTGATTGTGCTTAAAAAGTCAGATTTTTAAAAATTTCTTTTACATATCTATTTTATTTAAAAGAATTTCTGAACATTTTTTTTTCTTGTTCTAATTTGCAGCATTACTTTACTGTTCTTTTTGGCCATGAAGGTCAGAAGCCACTGGAGCTCCGTTGCGAGGATGAAGTTGATGGAGACGAATGGGTGGAAGCGATTCACCAAGCTAGGTATGAAACCCGATTTTTAATCCTCAGCTCCATTTTATTTTAAACTAATTGTTAATATTTGGAAAAACCTAAATTTGCTCTCTAAACAGAAGTAAAAGTGAGAGTGTGTTAGATGAGTATTGCTTGTTTTTCATGGGTATGTTACAGGGAAAAATGCCTTTATCATTCATGCTTATATCAGTGTATTTTATCATTCATGAGTGTGTGCCCATTGAAATTAGCTCAAGAAGAATACTCTTTTACTGGAAACCACCCCTAGGATTAGTCCTCTGTTAGAGGCAAAGAGTGTTATATGAATGAAGACATAAGTGATACACCAAATGAATAAATGTTTCTTCAAAAGCTCTTATACAGAAGTAAATATAAGAAAGAGGTGAAAACATTATGATGATAATGGGTAACAAATGAAGTTTTGACTTAAAAATTAAAGTCCAGAACAGCAAAGTCTCATGAAAAAGAATGTGGTAAGATTTCCAGCCATGCAGCAATCTTCCCCTGGGAATGGGCAAGGTTTATAGTGTAATCTAAATTAAATTCATCTCACTGAAGGTGTGTGAAATGGTTTGCGGAGGCAAATGTCTTTGCTGAAATGCACTTTCTCCAGCCTCCTCTCATAGACACTCACCTCAGCTAATCTGCAGCGCCATGGTAACGCACAAGGAACCAGGCAGTTTTTGAGTTGCTTAGGACATGAGCCATGTAAACAGAAATGATTTTGCTTTATAACTAAAAATGAACACCACCGGATAGTAGTTTTTGATTTAGAACTTGTGAAACAAGGCCCTGAAGCAGCAGGTATTGTGTTGCTTGGGCATCCAGTCTTTGGATCTGCATCCAAAGATGCTTTGCCTAATGTTAGGTACCTGGTGTTGGTACCTAACTTGAGCGGGGTCTTGTCCTTTCTTGGAAAGCACCTGCTGGATTGTGTTATTGGGTGAACCACATTTTGCATGGTAGCCCTCTGGGTGAACACCATTTCGAGTCTTGAGAAACTATGAGGCTTTGAGTTCAAAGCTCAGATGAGATGAGCTCAGCCCATCCCAGGAGAGCATGTCCACCAGCAGGCAGTCCAGTATTGCTAAGGGAGGAGGAGAGGAGGGAGATCTTCACCTTGTCTCTGGACCTGGGTCAGTTTCTTTTGTGGAGTGGGACTGAAAACAAGTGAAGAAAAGAGCAGGACTTTCTGCCTTGTGGTAAGAGTATTCAAGGGAAGCAACATCCTATAGTTCTCAGGATAATTTTCTTCTTTTCTGTCACCTGGTGTAAAAGGCATGTAAGTCAGAATTGCTGCGTAACGCTGAGTTAAAATTTCTGTCTAGGCAGGTAGTTCAGTCCATAAATATATCACACATGAATTTTCAAGGCAGAACTTAACATAAAATTAAGCCAGTGTTGAACAACACACACTTGAAAGTACTGAGAACTTAAACTTGGTAAGAAGTTAGTCATGAGGTTCAGGACCAGGATAGTTGAATTTTGACTCCACTGGGCAGTTATGACTGCAGCCTTCAGAAGACAAGTGGGTCACTGTTGTAAGCAAGATCAGACATTTTATCTCTGTCCCTTCTGCTATTTGACTTTTCCCCCCTCATTTCTGCCTGTCTGAAATGACAGTCCTAATAATACTGAACTATGAGGGATGTTCTCAGAGCCCTACATCATTTAGGGGGATTTTCTTAACCTACTTTTCTGCATGGGTCTCTAAATTTCATGAGGAAATTTTCCAGGGACTTGGACAGGCTTTTCTTGTTTTGATACATATATTTTGGTATATATACAAGTGACCAAAAATTCCTGAAGTTTAGTTGCTAGAGAGAGAGTGTTGTACTGTGATCACCTCATTGTTCTGACGCTTTTCTGCTTCACTGGAAGCTGCTTTTATTTGCTTTACGTTATGTGTAGCAAAATGACTTCAAGTTGCAATTAGTTACTTAACCATTGGGACTTTTACCATAGATATACAACAAAGAACTGAAAAAAGTTTTAGAATATTGCCTAAGATCTTTCTTGCCAAATTAATTAACATAATAGAGCAAATTTGCATCAGGGATTATATTTTGCCTGCATCACAATTTAGACACTTTTCCTTGTGTTTGTCTGTGTTTTTGACAAATGAGACAGGCTTTGGCAACTTCCACTGTTCATTCGAAGCTAGCCTAAGACATCTCTGACCCTTCTCGCATGTTTTTGTTTTGAACTGCTAAATGAAATTTTGTATAACACTTTGAAGATACTTTTTTTCTAGTGTCTAGGATGTTTTAGGTAAAAATCCTTGACAGAATTGAGAACGTTCGCCCTAACCTCAAATTAAAGTCTGTCCTGGGAATGTCCTTTTCTGTGTGAATAGGTTGTCATGTGGAAACGGAAATACTTAATTGCTTTCTGGAGGGTTTCATCCTTATGAGTAGCCGTGGCAATTCATGTTTTAGCTGAGATGAAATAGTTGATGGTTTTTTTATCCCCCCCCTCCCCTTTTTTTTTCTTCTTTTCTTAGATTGATGTATGCAAAATCTAATTTTGGATTGTTTTTTTATGACTTTTTGCCAAATACATGTTTGCAGCCATCAAAATCTCTTTCATGTTTTAGTTATTTTGCAAGTTATAAACAGACTGTTGAAAAAATAGCACTCAGGATCTCACTGCACCCTCTGTCCCACACTAAGTGGGATATGTAGGTATTTTATTTGTATGCAGATTCGTAAGTAAAGGATTTTCTGCTGTGGCGTTGTCCATTGTTTCTTGGAAGATTTCACTGTGGGTGGAATGCATGCTGCTTATCATTTGAGGGGTACCGTGCACACTCTTCAAGAGCCGATGGGTTCTTGCATGCTGTGGCTAGATGCTGCATAGCTTATGTTCCAGTCCTAAGTGCCCTCTCCTCGTTCAGGAGAGATGGTTTGGCTCATGAGGTTGCAATGAGAGGTGAAATTCAGCGTATTTTAATGGGACTCCATCATGAACTCCACATGCCTGCCTACTTTGCATCTCTTCCCACTTTATTTGAATTCTCAGTGGTTTTAGTCCTCATTAACGTCCGTGGTGTCAGAGTATGGTTTGATTCTTCTGAGTTACATTTCCAGGCTGGAGGATTTATTCCTGGCGAATCCTAATTCCCCCATCAGTGACTGCATGTGGATCCTGTTCTGGGCTTTGTTCCAGAACTCGGTCTCTTACCAAAAAATCTTTTTCACCCTCAATACACTGCGGTGGGCTTTCCACCCTCTCTTACAAATTCTTCTGTGGTTTAAATTTTCTTTTTTTCTGTATGTGTGTGTGTTTAACTCAAAAACTTTTATGCTGCTTTTTTTTTTTT
>VXBW01004423.1:190922-203823 GCA_013400375.1 Thinocorus orbignyianus
GCTCTCAGATTTGTTGTCACACTCTGCTTGCTAATGCAGGGTGTATTTCACATAGTATTTTGCAGGCAGTTGTAAGCTCAGTGTGGTAGCTCAGAGCTGCCTGGAAGCTTGGAGCAAATGCCTTGCTACTTATGCCTTGCTGTTGGGGAAACTGTATTAGCTGAGGCTTGGTGCTATAATAACCATAATTTTATAGTTTCCAGTGGGCTGGGAATGAGGCAGAGAGAATTTGAGTAATGCAAAAAGCATGGGCAAAGCAATCTCATATCTACGTTACAAATAAAGCCTAGTTAGATCCAGAGACTGAAGTGCTAGGGGTTGCCAGAGGTGGTAGCTTGATAAGAGATGAGACTGCTGCTGCTCCTTATATCCAGGTTGAACCTAAAGTGAGCCTAGGCATGTAATTCCTGTGCAAATGAACACACATGTATGTACAAACAGAGCTGGCCATGAAGAACGGACACAGGCAATGCCGGTAGCTTCATCCTGTTCCCCTCTCTGATTGATTAGGATGAAAGTATGCTAGTGGAAAATACATACAATACATATATACAGTACAGATCCCCCAGGTAAGTAGGCTAGCCATGCAGTCTTCCGGGAGCTAGAGCTGGGTCCTCCATATCCCCAGCTGCTGGCACCTGAAATTACAAGTGCCTGCAGACCCTCTCAGTCCCCATCTCTCACAGATATGCATGCACACACACACCCTGCCCCTTCCTAGCACACCATGGCTCCCCCAGTAACTGGTCCAAGATACTTGGTCTACCCCAGTGACTGTCCCTGGACCCCATGTGCTTCCACGTACCTTATGCACTCACATCCATATGCACTGTGGATCCCCCATCGTGCATGCATGTGTGGAAATGAGTTTCCCAGTCAGTGATCCAACCTCATGGCCTTCCTGGTAGTTTCCTGTGCCCTCCAGGAACCAAATCACAGTCTCTGATGATCCAGCTTAGATTTAAGACATCCTTAACACCTGGATTCCCAGTGACTAATCCTACTCACCAGCTAGCCAGGCTTGACGATGGCTGGTGGTCACACACTGATGGACACACTCAGATGATGCACACACACTCCTGCCTCTCCAGTATGTTACTGGCCTTGCAGACACACAGGAACCTGGGTCCCAGCTCCAGAAACTGGCACTTAGAGCTTCATGGTTGCATATACGGAGTCATCTCACCTGGAAAAGTAGCTAGAAGTGGAGTTTAGTGAGAAGACAGGACATACTCTGTTCATCAGGTGCAGAGCATGGCCAGACAAGTGTACCGACCAACATGGTTATGTGTCACCCTTTATCCCCTTCTATCCCTTATGTCTGTGTTTTCCCAAACTTGTTCCTCCTCAAACATCCTTTTTTCCTGCCTTTGGTTCCTCCCGTAAACATCCCATAACAAGTCCTACGCAATCCCAAAATGCATTTCCCCGTTTCCCATAAGTTTTCCTTCTCAGCCTGAAAGGTGATCTGGAGAGCCTTTCCACTGACTCATCTCCATGATTTTCAACTCACTGGATCATGACGCTGGCAGCTCTCCTGTTAAAGCCCTGGGGGAACCTAGGGTGAGGTCAGGGGTTTGTTTCCCCTGCTGGGATATTGTGGTTCCCTGCCGGGCACTGTGGCCCTGCTCGTGGAGATGGGCCTTTCATGGGCTGTTCTTGTGACAGGCTTGGCAGCAGCCAAGTCAGGGGCCTTGTTTCTCTTGATTAGGTTAATTTGAGTTACAGCAGCTGCCATTGTTCCTCTATGCTCCTTTGTGTTCATTCAGGTCAGGCTTTTTTCATGCACCCTAACATTGCCTACTATTGACTGTACCTCCTTGTACTCCTTGCACAGCACTTTGGAGAAATCTCTTCTGTCCCCTAGAAGAGCTATGCTCCTGGAGCATACATGTCAGTGCTTCTGCAAAGGGGGCCCACAGGTCATAGAAAAGTAGAATTGTAGAGTGGTTAGAGTTGGAAGGGACCTTAAAGATCATCAAGATTCAACTCCCCNTGAGTTCTCACGAGAGCAGAGTAGAGGGGTAGAATCACCTCCTGCAACCTGCTGGCCACACTTCTTTTGGTGCAGCCCAGGATATGGTTGGCTTCCTGGGCTGCCAGGTCTTGGCAAACAGCACTTTAGACAGCTTAGACACAAAACTTCGAAAGCAACGATGGTTATAATGGTAAGTATGTCTGTCCAGAAGATTGGTGTGGTACTTGTTTTCTGAGGGAACATTTGAAATCTCACCAATAACACTCTCCAAAGATAGTAGCTACAAGTTTGTAAGAGCTCTGTGAATCCTCAGATCACACAGTGAGGAGCGGCCTTTCCGTTGTATTTGGCCTGGACTTCATGGCTGCTGTTGAATTCTATCTCAGTGGAGTAAAAGGCCTTTCTGCTCCGGTTTGTTTGTAGATGAATTCCTATGATCAGATTTTCCTGGATAAAGGAGCACCAGGAGAATTGGAACAGCTAGTTTTAATATGGGTTGTGAGTCTTAATGCATAACACAGGCTAATGAGATGTATTTTCAGGATTGTCTCATTTTCACACAAGAGGGTAGCATTCCACCCCCAGCCCACACCCATGCTCCTAGAATAAGCCATATCCCAACTGACATGGTTTGAGTGCACAAAATGTCCAATGTTTGTTGGGGCCACCCTTCTGAAAGACTCTCTATTCCAGTTTGTGTTTCCCCATCTCAATTAAAAGGATCTTGTAGTAAAAATCATTTGCGCTGCGGACATTTTATGCTCCCCCATGTATCATATAGTCCTACCCACCCACCCTCCAATCCTAGTTGCTGTAGTTGTTCACCAGTCCATGTGCAATTTCCCATCTGTTTGGACATCAGCAGACACCCCTTTTACAGCCTTTTTTATAAAGAGTGGTCCATGTGAGTCTGAAAGTTCATCTTAATTTTGTGTCTTCTGGCAAGCCTCAGACCTGTAACCCTTGCCACCATTGGTGCCCATTGATATCCCATATCATACCAGAGTTCACTAAAGGTTAATAGTACTCATGTAGAGGTGGTCTCCTAAGTCACCTTGGTTAGAATCATAGGTGTGGATTGCAGAAGTTCTGTTGCAACTTTTACTTTTTCCATCCCTAGTGTGTCTGTTAATGTGCCATTAGACTTCAAAACCTGTCTGATGGCTGATTCTCCTCTGTTAAGGAGTCCTGTAGTTGCCTCAAGATGCTTAGTATTGGCAGATGTGTGCAATTTCTTGTGCCTTCCAGACCCTCAGAGCCGTATTGCCTGGTTTTCATCAAGAGTTGATTAGTTTGTGTGTTTTTCATTGCAAAAGGGTGATTTTACATAACCATTCTAGCTGGATCCAATGCCTGATTCTTTCAGCTGCCTGAGTCACTTTAGTATAGTTAGCATAGAGTGATGCAATGAACTGTAACTCTGGTCTGAATTCAGTACAAAAAACAATTATATTTGCTGGTAGCACTACTGGAGCCTTTATCTTGGTCTGCTGCTGCAACAAGGAGACTCTTAATAACGAGGCACTGGTTAAGCGTTCTCCAGTTTTCCTACATTTTCTGACCATGTCAAATCTTACAGAGCCTGAATGATGCATCATTTTTTTCAGGGCTTTCTTCATTTCTTTCTGTCTTTGTGTGGTAGATCATGGTCAATCAGAACTTAAGGGTGCTGAAATAGCTCTTTTGAGTCCTGTTCCTACAGATGATAGCAGGGAATAGACTCAGCTTTCAGGATGCTATATCTTTGAGCCTTTCTACATATTACCATCAATTTGTAGAACAGCTTCTTAATAAACCTTTAATACCAGTTCATAGAAACCTGTGGTTTGCAGCAGTTACTTCTTTGTATCAAATGGTAACCAAGCCAGAGGACTAGATCTAGGCCGCCTGCTTACAAGCTGTTTTACGAATTTTTCATCTTCCTTTGACATTTGAATGCTTTGGTAGAATTTTATTTAACAAAGGATTTTGTATACATCCGTAATCAAGTCAGTATCAAAACCCTGCCTTCTTCAAAGGCTCCTGGCGTTATGCTGGATATGCAGGTCAGCATTTTATGCATGATGATCTTTAACTTATATGTACAGACAGATGGATGAAAAGGGCTGTTGGAAATACATGAAGTTTATTCCAAAGTCCTATGATTTTCCTTTCCCGGCACAAGTGGCAGGTTTGAGAAGGAAAATGGATAGCCTATTCTAAGTTAGTGTAGGTGTACACAGGCTTTTCCAATTAACTCCTCTTCATACTGCTAGTTATGGGAGTGAAGGAAGTGGTGTTTGGTTTCCAGGCTGAGACTGACATTTTAGACAGCAAAAGCCACTAACTAGGCAGAATAGTCTAAGTACATCTCAAAAAACCAAAAACTTTTCAATCTTCCATAGCAGTTCTTGTTCCATTGTACAGCAGGACTGTGGTAGTCTGGCTTAGTGCTGTTAAAGAAGCTGAAAAATCTAGATGAAGTTTCTTTCCCTAAAGGAGGAAAATAAAATAATAAAAAAAAAGATAGTGGAAGAAGAACATCATATATAATAGTAACTGGAGTCTTCTATCAGCTCTGACTGCAGCTGCTGTTCACCCTTTGTGATTCTGTGTCATACTGTTTTCCTCAGTCTTGAATAAAAGCAAAGCCAAATCTCACAAATTCTGTATTGGAAACATTTAGTAGAAGAAATGTAAGAAGATTTTGAAAAGGAAAAATAGAAGAAAGTGTCTTGTCACCCGTCTGGATGTGATTTTAGGTAGAAAAGACTACTCTTTATATTAAATGTAAATCAAAGTGGTGCTGCAGGCACTTAGGAAAGCGTTTGCTTACGTATGTTACAGATATTGTTATCTTCATAATGTCTCTTATCATTGTAAAACAACTAGTGCATTACTGTGGTTCTAATTCAGACACGTTTTATCATGTGCAAATGCCTTTTAGGGTGCAAAGACATTTTATGGATTCTGAAAGAACAGGATTCTTGCAAAACAAAAAGTACTACTATTGAACAATTTTAAAGAACTAAATCTCATACATTATTACTGTTCATTGCAGTTAAAATACATGGATTCCTTCACAGCAGATTTTCTCTGGTATGTTCCTGTACTTTTTGGAAGAGATGTGCTGAACTTTTTTTTTTTTTCCTGGTTTTTTTTTTTATTGTTGCAGTAGTTAGAATATAATAATAAATGCAATATAATTAAATTCACTTCCTATTCCTTTTAGAATCTATTCAAGGAGGAAGAACCTTTGCTTTATGACAGCTGTGGGAATTCATTCTAATTATTTTAAATCTAAGCTTGCATTCCAGGTTAGGCGTTGAATTTAGTAGCTGTGCTCAATATCAGCCCCCTCCAGTACACAGCTGCACTAATACTGATTGAAATGGCAATAAAGACATAGAAAGAAAAATATTAACTGGAGAGGATGCACACTATTACATTTTTTAAAGTATCACACCATCTAATAGCGAATGTTCATTTTTTTTATGAGTTGTGTAACAAGGAGAAAGAAATTTAAAAGGAAAAAATGTGGGATCCAAAAATTCCTTCTGTCAAATCCTGTGCTAACTTGACAGTGGAAAAAGATAAGATAGCCAGCATTTTCAATGACAGATCATAAAAGCGTGAGAGAATCATTGTCAAAGTTGTAGGGCTCCACTCGGCCATGGTTTTTGCTGTTTGGTCTTCATCTTGTAAAATTACCTAACTTGCAGGGGAACGAGCCTGCTGAAAGCTAGGTAAAGCGGCGGTTAATGTCTGTAGATTTTAATGAACGAAGGCCAGCTGACAAGCACACCGTAGGGCTGTGTTTTTCCTGCACATTTAAATGATCTATGTGAGAGGGACTGAATCACGTGAAAGAACGGTCTAATGGAGATTTTGCGTAAAAAGAAACTAATTTCTCATTTCTCTGAAGCTGGGAACAGTTTTGTCAATATGGGCTATGATTGTGACATCTAATTGCACTTGGGATACTGACCTTTTCCAGAAAAATACAAATCAATACCTCTTTGCTGCCCAAGAGCTAAATGAAAGACTGATGCCATGGTTCCTGTCGCTAATTAGAATAAATGCATTTATTTAGGTAATCTCAAACTGACCTAAACAGTAAAATAGGTGCTAGTGAACTAAAATAACATTTGTGATGGGAATTCTTCCATAAAGAGATTTGACAGGTGGAGAGAATTAGAAATAGTTCTGATGAAGTGCCAGATGCTCCCCCCAAGTCCTCACAAAAGGTGGGGGGAAAAGCAGCCCTTAAAATAAATAAAATAAATCAAATGAATAGAATTCTTGGCTCAGGCTGAGAATTGGAAGCTCATAAAAAGATTAGTGTAATTATCTTGCAGTTGATAACTGGATACTAAACAAACTGGGTACTACTAGCACCTGTGTCTAAAAAGGATATTGAACACTGTGGTTGATTTATGATCAAGCTGTTCATTATATATTAAACCAAATAAACACAGCTTTGCAGGTTTCTTGTCACTTGTTTATTCTGTTAATATGTCATAAGGGGATATGGAAGCCGGTATTTGGCTATTTTTACTAAAATGTAAATGTTTTCCCTTTTAGTTATTCAGATATTCTAATTGAAAGGGAGGTGTTAATGCAGAAGTACATACATCTCGTCCAGATTGTAGAGACTGAAAAGATTGCAGCCAATCAGCTCCGACATCAGCTTGAAGATCAAGACACAGAAATTGAAAGACTTAAATCTGAGGTATGTGCCAGAGACACCAAGCAGTAATTGAATTATAGCGTTTTGCTCTGTGCGTGGCAATAATATTCCATATTTCTGTAACATTTGTGAAAATAACAGGACCCAGTAAGGTTAATATGTAATAGTCCCCCTCTGAATCCTTGGCTAAATATTTTTCTTAGAAGTACTATTTTTCTTAGCTGAACTGACTGGATCACCTGTTAGTCAGAGACTTTAAGATGACACATTTCTTTGCCGTATGGGTGTCGTTGATTGTGTTATTTCCTACCTGTCTTCACACTAGGAGTTTTATCCTTAACACATTGTCTTTGGTTGTGACAGTATTCAGAACTATTCCAAACTGCTCTATTTCACTGAATGTTAAAAATTTTGATGCGATTATGAGCTGATAAAGTCTGAAAGGCATGCTTGTTTTTGAGAGGAGAACCAACTCTCTTGTGGTCCTTCCACCATCTGGATCAAGATCCTTGTTGGTTTTCAGAGAACCGTGTTCATGTCCCTGAGACCAATATGTGCTTGTCCTTCTGTGCAGCTTTAATAGGCTTGAAGAAGAGGAAAATATTTTTTAATTAGTTTTGAAGCTAAGAGTTCATTGACTTGATAAAGCAATTTAATGAATGATTGTTTTTTCCAGATTATAGCTCTCAATAAAACAAAAGAAAGAATGCGACCTTATCAAGGCAACCAGGAGGATGAGGATCCAGATATTAAAAAAATTAAAAAGGTAAACATGGAGCAGGGTGGGATGGGACATGTACTTCTATTTTTAGTCTGTCTAGTTTTGTCTTCATTTATTTTCTTTAGGTACAGTCAAATAGCAAGGTTCCTTTTGCCCTATCCCTTACTAAACCTCTTAAATTACACCAGCTTTCTGTGTTTCAGAGCCACATTTATGCCTTGGTATATTTGTTAATTAAGTATTCATTTGTACTTGCAAGGTATGTATTTAGTTTCTTAAAGAAGCTTGCACATTGCATTGTAAAGACTGAAACTAAGTCATGGGCCTTTCCTGTGGGAATCATGTATACAGTGACTTTATACTCCTTTCTTATAGAAGTGCTTATAAAGATGTAAGAGAATGACACATACGCTGTCACTAGAACTGGAATACGAATATTGAAAACACAGAGAGCAGACTTGATTTAGGTTGTCAGCGAGTTTGCTTGATGGTAGTTGTTCCAGGATGCTGTGGCCAGTGTTTTTAATAACAGGAAATACCCTTAACAAATGGCATTCCTGCTTAAAGTTGTGGTCCTGTATGTGTCACCCTTGTTATCACAGCACTCAGTCTCTTCAGCTGCATAATATCCTTCATAGTATGTGGACGTAGCTTCTGACTTTTTCTGGGTCACACAGTCTGAGTACCCTTGTGCAACTTCTCCTTTTCATGTAGATTAAACATTGTAACAGAAGCTGGAAATGTCTCTTTTAGTAGAAGGAGAGCTCTGATGCTGTGTATAATTCACTGCGTTCTACATCCTGATTGTTCTGACAATTAGGCTTTTTCTTAATGTTGTTTATCCGGTGTAAACTGCTACAAGTGAGATTTTGCATTTCCTTTTCAAGACGAGCAATCTTCACATCAAGATCAGGGCAAAGACATAGTGGAATTTTCTGTGACCAGACGCAGACCTTTTCTATAACCTTTATAAGACTTTTTCTACAATCTTTAATCCACTTCTGACTTCAATGGATATTATACTTAAGTTGATTTTTCTGTGACATAAAGGTACTTTTTAAGAATACCAAAAATCTGCCTTTTCTGGATACTAGCCTTGTTGGCCTAGTCTGATATTAAGCAGTATATCGATACCCAGCTTCAAATACATATGCTAAGTTGTACCTATTTAAAACAGAAACAAAACTGAGTGTAACAACTGTTTTAGGATTACATCAATAATGACATTGAATCTGTCTTGAAACACGGTATCTGGACGTGTTGCACAATACTTTTGGGGGTATAAGAGAAGTGTATAAGGGGAGGCAAAAGGAGTTGAAAAGCCTGCACGGTGCGTAGCACAGTTGTGCTGATGGTACAACACTGAACTTGCAGTAAAAGGCACCTTGATATGTATGTGGTATCTTTTCAGTCTGTTTCCTGGCAACAAATAGGACCAAGTGATTGTGGGAATTTCATTAACAAACAGAAATTAACAAAAAAAAATACAATTCAGAAACAATTATAGATCAATAAGGGCAAAATAACTTTACTTCTTTTTTTTTTTTAACAGAGGTATTTCATTTAGAGGGTTATTTCTACAATGGAGACCTTATGGCAAGTCTTGTAATGTTTTTTCTCATTCTTCTTTTCTGCTTGGTCCATTTTTAGGTCCAGAGCTTTATGCGGGGATGGTTATGTAGAAGAAAATGGAAAACTATTGTCCAAGATTATATTTGTTCTCCCCATGCAGAAAGCATGAGAAAAAGGAATCAGATAGTTTTTAACATGGTGGAGGCTGAATCTGAATATGTGCATCAACTTTATGTTCTTGTGAACTGTTTTCTGCGGCCCTTAAGAATGGCTGCAAGTTCAAAGAAGCCACCTATCAGTCACGATGATGTTAGTAGCATTTTCCTCAACAGGTATGAGGGGTTTGCTTTTGGGTGGGTTTCTCTGACTACTTTTCATTCTGCTTCAGTTTACAGTAGTGAGATCTGGCACTCGTGTTTTTTGCTCTGATATAAGTAATGTCATGGAGGTGGACCATGTTTCCAGGGGTAAAAGGCAAGGTGCTGTTGGTGATGCTGTTTCTAGGAAGAGCTAGACCCTTTTTGTCTCCTTACTTCTATTTCTCTATCTGCTAGAGGAAGAAAATGACAAATTGTGCCTCTTGGGGCAGTTTTTTTAATTTTCTGTCACCTTTCCTGTTTCTTTTTCTTGTAAGAAAGCAAAATTGGACTTAGTGGCCTCATATGATCCAAATAAGACCCTGAGGATGAGTCCGTCAAATCCTCTTTTTTTTCTGTTGCCCTGCCTAAGGAGCCTCCTTCCCTCTCACTTGTCTTTTCATATCCTACAAAAAAGAATTATTCTTTACATTAAACATCCAAGTACTGTTGTAACGAGTATGTACAAATAAGCCACCAGGCATCCAATATTTTATATGGGATTGAGCCTGCCCCAAACTTCTAACAAATTGAACACGTTCTTTTAGTTAGGAGACAAGTCCCTTTCATAGCTCATTCATGATCACTGCACTCTTTATGTTTTCTTGCACAACTGGGATGTCCCCCCCTCTTCTCTTGGCCTTTTAATCTAAAACACAGTGGTAAGTTTCATGTTATAGAAAAGTAGTGAGCTTTGAGTCTTAAACAACCTCATGTGACAGTGGCTTGAGGTTTCTGCATCTTACTGGTCCTCATAAACTGTTGAATTAATTGTCAAGGGTGTTCCTGGAAAAAACATTCATTAAACTGCGTGGAACAATTTATTTAATAGATGCTTTTATTTAAAAGAACTAAACAGTTATAGTATGCTTTTGCCACCAAATACTATGGTTTTTTTGCACATACTGCACTAAAAATTTTAAATAATGCAATAAAAGGAAGTGCTTACTTCCATAATAATAACTGTCTTCTGTTTTTTCTAGCAAAGCACAAATCGTACTAACCAGGAAGAGAAGTTTCTCTGTGAATCATTAATCAGAAAATAAAACCTGAATTGTCTGTTTCTTTGTTTAAATACTTGTTTTTCAGTGAAACAATCATGTTTCTTCATGAGATATTTCACCAAGGCCTAAAAGCAAGAATAGCTAATTGGCCTACCTTAATCCTAGGTAAGTCATTGTGTTTTCTCTAGGGGTACAATTTTCATATTTATTTTTGAAACTACAGCAAGGTTTTCATTTTTTTTTAAAGACAGGACTTCAGAGTCCTCTTTGAGTGAAACACATTTCCAGAACTAGCACCACAAGATGTGCTGTAGTGGGAGTCCCATGTGGGCAGTAATGACTGTCTTCCAGTCTGTGTATGAGAATGTCTCTGCCCTAAGCATTGATTAAACACGAGCCCCTGAATTTTCAGTGATACTGTCTGAGTATTAGCTAATTGGAACAACCATGTTTTGGCAGGTGAAGGACCTGAGTTTAATGTTTCTAAAATCCCAGTATATTGGAAACAGAACTGATTATAGTAATTCGCTTTGATAGAAAATGGTAGTTTCTTTAAAAATATGTTTCAAGAGATGGGTAGCTGGAAAAAAAAAGACATTTCTTGACCTTTTCTAGCTGACTTATTTGACATTCTGCTGCCAATGCTGAACATATATCAAGAATTTGTTCGGAATCATCAATATAGTCTACAAGTACTGGCAAACTGTAAGCAAAACAGAGATTTTGACAAACTCTTGAAGCAATATGAAGCCAACCCAGCATGTGAAGGTCGAATGCTGGAAACTTTCCTTACTTACCCCATGTTTCAGGTAGTCTCTGTATATTTTTTGTGACTATTTGCTTTAAATGTTTGGTTGATTTCTTTTGTGTTACTGACATTATGATTGATTGAAGATTCTTCTTGCTTAACTAAAAATGCGGTCATGTAAATTAATTCTGTTATTGTGTTATTATACTGAAATTTAATTATTTATTATACTGAAACAACACTTACTTTGTTATTATACTGAAACTCTACCTGTAGAGATATTTTCTCCAACTATATTGATTCATCTCTATTCAGAATCGTATGTATGTTGAAGGGGAATGTAGGATGAGGACTAAGGCCGAAAGAAAAAAAGCTGAGACATAATTACTCGACTTCTGCCTGCTGCAGGACTATGAAGCAGTCCAGAGAGGGAAAATATACCTGGTATAGCAAATGAGAGCAGCCACAAGCATTTTTCTAGGATTACATTTTGAAACTTCAGTCCCACTTTGTTCTCCAGTGACATGGTCTTTAGTAAATGACAAATATATTCTGGTATTTTGACTTAATCTGCCTGGATTAATTATTTGCAGCTGCCTATGCAAAAACAACTTTGCAGCAAGAGGTCTATGAAACACTGGTCTGATGGCTGTGTCTTATACATTTAACGTAATGTTTTATTCAGCAATAGAATAGGAAAGCCCCTCAGTTTGTTCAGTTATTGGTAAAAAAAACCAAGTAGAGTAAAAAAAAAAAAAAAAAGGGCGGGGGGAGGAATCATGATGCTTGTGTTAGTGCTTGTTACTCATGTCAGCCTAAAGGGCCATTAGCACCTGTAAGAATATACTTCTTTTTTTTTAGCTTTGAGTTTGTATATTGTAAAGTTTTGGGATTTTTTGGCTGAGCTGAAACATGGTCATGGGATCTTAGAAGGGAGAGAAAGAGGATCCTATTAATATGTGATAGAGGTTGTCATTGTTGAGACTTCTCACTTCGGCATAATAAGTCATGTCTCATTCTCCTAAATAACTTTTATTCTGTAAAGGAAGTATCACTTGATCCTAGTTAAAAGCCTTGAAACTTCTTTAGGTGATAATAAATGGATCAGGGGGTTGTGCTACCCTGTGGCCTTTAATTATTAAATACTGTATATTCTTTGATGTCTATTGGAGCAATGTAAATTTTATCTAAATGCAAATAGGTCAGCTGGCCTTTTCAAAGTCATGAGAAATTTGGATGCACATACCCTGTAAAATTGAGAGAAGGTGTGTATGGATTTCTCGGGGAGTTTTGAAACTTTTCTCTATGGGCACATGGATAGTAGCATGAAACAATGAAATTTAATGCCATATTTGTGGCCGCCTCTGATCTGATCTTTACCTTAAAACACAGTAAGTGGATCTTATGCTTCCTCAAACTGAAAATATGCATATGCGTACACATTCTCTATTCACCCCCAAATTCAGTATTTTTGGCAGTAGTTCTATTTAGAATGTATGTAATAATTTAGCTGTGGATATTAATTTAAAAAAGATGGTGTGTGCAAAACTTTTGTGAACAAGGTAGTGGCTAATGTTTAAAAAATGCTATATCAGAATTATTCCTTTAAGGATTTACTGATTTTGTAACTAATTTGTTTAAAGATTCCTAGATACATTATAACACTTCATGAACTTCTGGCTCACACACCACATGAACATGTGGAGCGAAAAAGCCTTGAGTTTGCTAAATCTAAACTAGAAGAACTTTCAAGGTAAGATTTTTCTGTCTCATATTTGACAATCTTGAATCAAAGGTTTTGAAATGCAAAAATCTATTTTATTTATTTTGCTTTGGTGCTGTTCTTTTTTAAA